>BHFT01032624.1:96535-109587 GCA_004320025.1 Laticauda laticaudata | reverse complement strand
AAGAAAGAGAGAGATTTCTCCACGCACTCCACCATGGTTACAAACACCTGTCCACGGGTTCTCCGCCGTGGCACGCTCCACAGATACTGCCTGGAGACAGGGACTGACTTTCGCCGAAGAGGACTGCTCTCAGCAGTGCCGGAGGAAGAGGGTAGTGAGAGGGGCTGCTGGTGCTCCTCAGTGGCGGATCTCACCCTCCAGGAAACTGCACCTGGCAATGACGTAGGTCTCTCTGTCCGTGTCAGCTTAACCGTGGCCTGGCCAGATTTCTTCAGGTGAGCGCTTCCCGTACCAGGTGTGCATGTGCTTCACACCAGCCAAGGAGCACCTCCGAAGTGTAGCCCATACTCTCCGCCTTCTCTCTCCAAGCAGCCTGCTTCCTTTTGGTGTCCCTGTACAGCGGTGTCCCTTCCGCCCACAGATAGTCATTCTCTCTCAGCCACTCCAGCACCTCATCCCTCGTGTTTCCTCCTCAATATAGTATTGCCTCCTCTCCCGTCGTCGCATACGCCTCTTCCTCCCTTTGGCAGGACCAGATGGGCCCTCATCAGAGGGGCTACCCAGGTAGTAGGAACTGCTCCTCCACACCAACCACCACCAGCAGCAGCAGCAGGATCATCATCAATCATCAGCAGCAGCAGCAGCAGACAGCAGCCAGCAGATCAGTCAGCATCAGCAGCAGAGCAGCAGCAAGCAGCAGGATCAGCAGCAGCAGCACAGCAGCACCAGCAGGACCAGGATCAGCAGCAGCAGAGTAAGCACCAGCAGCACCAGCAAGACCAGGAGCACAAGCAGGACCAGGAGCACGAGCAGGATGAGCAGGACAAGCAAGACCAGGAGCACAAACAGTACGAGCAGTACGAGCAAGTCCAGGAGCATGAGCAGGACCAGCAGGACCAGCAGGACCAGGAGCAGCTTCAGCAGAGTAGTACCAGCAGAAGCACTACCCGCCAGGAGCAGCTTCAGCAGAGGTAAGCACCAGCAGAAGCACCACCGCCAGGAGCAGCTTCAGCAGAAGCTCCAGCACCAGAAGAGCGAGCCCAAGCAGCAGAAGCCCCAGCAGAAGCAGAGTCAGGGACAGGGGGCAGGAGGGTGGCCCTGTCCCTCTTGCCAGGGATGGCGGCAGGTTGCTGAGGCTTTCGCTTCTTCCCCATGGTTGTGGGTTTGCTGGCTGGCAGGGAGGCTTGTAGGGAGGCTGGCAGGCACCAACTGGCAGGAAGGCTGACACCAAGGCTGGCAGGAAGCCTGGCAGGCCAGCCAGGCAATGAAGGCTGGCAGGCAGGCAGGCACCAACAGGCTTGCAGGAAGCCTGGCAGGAAGCCTGGCAGGAAGGTAGGCAGGCACCAAGGCTGGGCAGGCAGACTGGCTGGCAGGGAGGCTGGAAGGCAGGCTGGCAGCAATGCTGGCAGGCAGGCAGAGAGCAAGGCTGGCAGGGAGCTGGCCAGGAGGCTGGAAGGCAGGCTGGGAGGCAGGCTGGCAGGAAGGCTTGCACCAAGGCTTGCAGGCAGGCATGCAGGCAGGGCAGGCAAGGACTCGATGTATCCGGCAGGCAGGTCTTTCCTCTGAATGCTGGCCACGTGCGAGCTGCTTCCCCTTTATATCCGCGGGGCTGATGCAATAAATCCCCCCGCATGCGCAATTAACGCAAGGCATCTGCTAGGCTTCCGCTGTGCATCCGCTAGGCTTCCGCTGTGCATCCGCTTCAATCCCGCTGTGCATCCGCTGTGCATCTGCTTCATCCGCTGTGGCATCCCCTGTATCCATTCTGCGTCTGCTTGGCTTAGGTCCCCCGGAAGCCTAGCAGATGTACCATCTGCTCCCATCTGCTTCCATCTGCTGGGCTTCCGTTCCGGCATCCGCTTTCCATCCGCCCTGCGTCCTCCCTGCGTCCCGTTCCTTTCCGTGTTATCCGCTCTGGTTGTGCAAACTTTTGCCCCTTTTGAGAGCGGATAAACGGATGGAACATTTTGCTCGTCCGTTGTGTCCGTTTTGCATCCGTTGGGCAGTGTGACAGGGCCTTAAATAAATATTATCATTATTTCTTCAGGTATGACCATTTCACCAAAAAAAATTCATCAAGAAGAGTCTGCAAAATATAGTTTTTTAAGATGATCATAAGCACTGCAAAGTTTAACTCAAGTAAAATACAGTGCAACCACAAATTATCCAGATGATATTTCTTTCGGTTCCGGAATATGCTTTTTGTTTCCAGATCTCTTTTTGATACCTTTTCTGCTGCTAGTGTTTTTAAGTTTTGGTGCTGCATAGCTGTAGACCAGTAAGGAGAATCTTTAAAGTTATAGAACCTGTTCTGCAGCTTTGTCATCTTCCCACTTGAGCTGAGAAATGGGAAATCATTGCAGACAAGAAATGTATGTCTGTCCTTTGTTTCTTTTTTATCTTTTTTGCTGGATCTTTAATTTTTTCAAGCCTAAGTATTATTGTATAAATGCAAATTTGTAAGTAGCTTACTAACCTTCTAAATCAGGACTATCAAACTCCCGGCCCATGAGCCGAATGCATCATGCATTGGCCACACCCATGCAACGCCCAGTTTAACAAAAGGGGGGAAAGTCCCAATACATTATGTAACAACACTGTGATGACGTGAGTTTGACACCCCTGTTCCAAATGGTAACCATTTTTGCACAAAGCCAAACATATCTCTGGATATGTAGATAAGTAATGGATATGATTGTGATGTGGTATTTGGGGTACTGTGCTGGAGTAGCTTTCATTGTATTTGTGGAATGCAATGACAATAAAGGTATTCTATTCTATATTACACCAGGTTCATGAACTTGTGAACATGGAGCAAAACTGATACAACTGAACCTGTATATTAATACAGGTCTGGGAATATCTTACAAAGAGGCCTTTATGGTACGTAGTGTTTTAGGTTTGCAATAACATTTGGCTTGATTCACAGAAAGACACTGTGAGATGCTGGAATGATATGCCATTTATTGTGGTGGTTACTCCCATAACACCACTTTTTTGCAGGTCAGGCTCAATAATCCAAGCAGTGCAACTGATCAGATTCCAACCCAACAGGGGTCGAGACAGCTTGCATTGTGCATCTTCACTTGTGTAACTTCTATATTAACTTGATGATTTACAAGGTTCACACCTTATGTTGGTCAGTAACTATAGACAGGCTTATAAATGCTGGTAAGATGGCATTTTTTTCCAGTGATTCTCATCCTATTTTTTTTATTATGTTGAGGTAAGAGCCGCCATAAATCCAAAAAATGAAGGTGATTTCTTTTTCAGACTTGCGAGCCACAGACATAAATGGTAGAGTAATATATATAGTATAGAATAAGTCAAGACTTTGAAATATGTCAGGATCACCTAAATGCACCTTGGGAATTTCGAGTACATCAATAAAAATCTGAAATAGAAATAGCACAGAAAGGTACCTGGCCTACCTAGCCTCAGCTTCTTTCCTACTAAGGATGAATGTTAGATATTACAGGTAGTTCTCATTTAGTAACCACAGTTGGAACCAGCAGCTCCATCACTAAGTCACTAAGCAGAAAATTATGTGACCATGATAGATTTATGATACCATTTCCCATTAAATCGTTAAATGAACATCATGTGATTGTGACTTAAGACTGTAATGGTCATAAATATGTGCCAACCACAAGACACCAAATGGCAATCACGTGACTGTGGGACACTACAATAGTCATAAGTGCAGAGATTAGTCACAAATTTTGATTTTTTACACAATCATAATTTTGGTTGCTAAATGAGGCAGTTTAGCAAGGAACATTTATGATGACATTTGAAACTAATATATTAGTTCAAATGCTATTTCTGGGTCTCTAAATCTACAACTATAAGGCCCATTGGCCACTAGCCAAAATTTTAATGATCTGCATTTAGGATGCCCAAGTATCTTCCAAATGTCTCCCTCTGAATCTGAAACTAGGCTCATTTCTGTGAAGTCTCTTGCTTGGATACAAACAAGTGGGTTTTGGGGGATACATAGTGTCTTTAATATTTCTTAATGAATTGAAGTTTTCCTGGAAAAAAAAACCTGAATAAATTATGTATGTGTGGGCTTTTTATTCAGTTCTTGATTCAATGACACTCTAAGCTGCTATCAGAAGAGGTATTTGACACTGATCTCTTGAAAAAAATTGAACATAGTTCTTTCCATTTTCAAAATAGGAAATATTAGAAGCGTTGTAACATCTGATAGCTACTTTTCCAACATTATAAAAAAAAAAAAAAGAGTTTCTGTCTAACTTGGTTCAACATCTTATCCTCAACACTCCTAAAGGACAATTTTAACCCTACCCTTCAAAACAAGTATGGTGATATGAAAGTAGTACAATGGTGAGAGGGACATTTACCGGTATTTTTGTGCTGTCAGTTTTATAAGGCTCAATGCTCAGTTAATATATCATTTTTTTAACACATGTGATGGACAGGTCAGAACAGGTACATTATTTTTAAGACTGGTATATAGAAGGCTCCAGCAACATCATTAGGCACTATTTAATAACTACTTTCTTTCAAAGTACTGTTAAAAATGTTAACACTACATTCTTTCTCTGATTTGATTAAAGATTAGGTAGCATATGTTTTGTAGCTGATCACAGATTGTAATAAAGTATTACCTACCACAGAGCTATAACTGCGTGGGTAAAAAGGCTGCTGGTATCAGGATTCTACTGAAGCCACATAGGAAATCCTATTCATGTCAAACCACAAAGCTAAGTGCAAAAAGGACAAACCAGCCCTTAACAGATCTAATAAAAGAACCTCTATCTCTAAGAAACAAGGGTCACCTAGAACGCAGAAAACACCATTAAAAAAAAGATATTATTCAGAAACAGAGATATTGAGAGATAACAGGACAAGCGGAATCACAGTAACAATGGATTGGATTGGATTGAGATCTATTGAAATCCCAAGATAGATATTTACTGGGTTGATACTGTGTTTGAGCTGCACCCTCTTTAAAATCCCATTAGCATCAAACATAGTTCCAACATCTCATGAGTAGAGATGAGTCTCTGCTGCCAGAACAATGCCACTTTGATAGGACAGAAATGATTTCCATCAAGATCCTTACTTGTGATGGAATGTCTAACAGACCTGAGAAGACCAAGAAGACAGCACTGCCATGATAAGAGGGAGCAGGGATATTGCAGAAAGGATTCTCTTCCAGGGGAAGAGAATGTGAGAAAGAGTCTCACTTCTTAATTATACTAGGTATAACTCAAATCTGGAGAATAGCTTTGGCAGGCTTTCTGTTACTGTACTCTTACTAGCAATAAATATCTTTCAAAAATCCTGGTGGGTTGCCTCCCTCAAGTGCTTGATATCGTCATTTCAAATATTGCAAAGGAAATGCTGGCACCTAAACATAGAAACAATGTAAGTGTAATTATAAGAATCACTTGTTACGTAAGACTGGAGGAATGCATGCCCACTTATTGGATAAAAAAAGATAGAACATCTTTCAATGAAATCTGGGAAGTTCAAAATCAAGAACTTTTTAATTTTTCCACTGAAGGATGGGTAGCTGAGAATAGGCCTATCAAAACATGGTTGAAAAAAAATCTAAACAACTACTAGATGGCAATAAAAAAATTTTTTAAAAAAATCTGTATCTAGTTAGTCATCTGGATTTTTACAGCTTAGATCTAGTCAATCTAGTTTGTGACCTTTACTATTGATTTGAATATTAAGTGTGCTGGAGAAGTAATTGCAAAATCCTGTGAATTCTGTTGTTCCTGAAACTTTGTCATAATTAAATTGGCTTCAGAGACCAGGAAACATCAGGCCGTGCTGGAGGTTACCGGATTTTAAAAATGTGTTTCATATTTACAAATACATTTGTAAAAACATATTCCTGTATAACAAAGTGCCTCAAGAAGCAATGTATAAATGCATCTTCTTCCCAAATATTCTATAGTTTCAAAAGGGGCTGTCTTACTCAGGACTACCCTTTGGTCAGTTATTCCTGCACTATTCATCCAAGAATAGTCACAAGCCGCATGTTTTATAAAGAATATAAAACAGTATCATCTGAATCTAAAATAATCTACACAGGCATGCTTTGTCTATCAAATTTCTTCTAAAGAATGGTTGTGACAGATGCAATGGGCTGTTTGCCACAATGGGTTGTGGCAAAAGCAATGGGCTTATTCTATAGCAATTTTGTTGTCATTCAAAGCACATTGATAAAGCTGTCTCAAATGTTCAAAACACTGTATTTATATAGATTTCATTGGACCACAGCCAGTTTAAATTAGCTGCATTTGAAACGCATGGAGGATTGTTATATAATTGCCAACTTATATTACTCGTTTCAACATAAATACCACTAATTTTTGAATTAGATCCCAAGCATATGCCATTTTCATTTGTTTTGTTAATTACAGGAATATGTCAAGTCGTACAAAAGCAAAGTGTTTGCCCTGTGAATTATGTAACAGAGAATAGCAGATGCCAATAAATTGTGTTGCTTCCAACTTATTTCACAGCAAATTTGGACTTCTTTAGGAAAAAGTGGAGTGATACCAATATTTTTAACTGTACCTGTAAGTTCACTGTGATAAAGAGGTGATTGTAAGGCAGCAACATTTCTTAAAATCTATTTTACCTTTGTCTTCCTTCAAAAGGAAATTGAACCTTAGGTGGTCATTGTTAGGTCGATAAGGGAATAACAAAGCATACAATAAACAAGGAGGTAGTAGGAAATAACTAATTGAAATGAATTTAAGTCTCTGGAGCTAGATGGATTACAACCTGGAGTCTCAAGGAATTAGCAGAGGTAGCAGCAAAACCATCCGAGATGATGTTCAGAACACATGAAGAATTGATGGGTTCCCAGAACACTGGAGGAATCAAACGTCATTCTCTTTTCCAAAAAGAGAAAGGAGGGTGGTGTGGGAAGCTCTAGATCTGTTAGACATCTCTATTGGATGAGGTCCTTAGATTAGTAAGCAGCATTTTTACAAGCACTTGAATAGAAATGCTACAGTTAACAGAAGCCAGCATGGGTTTGTCAAAGACAAATCATGCCAAACTAATCTTTTCTATTATTTGTTGTTATCTGCTTAGCAACTCAGTGGAATAGTGTAGATCAGGTGTTTCTCAACCTCAGCAAATACACGATGTCTGAACTTCAACTCTCAGAATTTACCAACAAGCACTTAGAAACACTGATGTAGACATAGCATATTTATCAAAGTCTTTGGTAAGGTACCAAGGGTTGGGAAAATATACAGCAAAGGTAAAGGATACCTGATATAGAACTAGTACATATGAAAGAGATATAGATGTGCATGTCAACTGTAAGTTATACATGACATGTGTAGCAAGTAAGGAGATCTACTTGCACATTCAAATGATATCTGATTTCAGATGTGACAGTCAGTGATCGCATTCTCTAGCTTAATTATTTAACTAAAATGTATTCTGGTAAATGCATATTTTCCACCAAAAAGATAAATAACCCAAATGAGTAAGTTTTGGGATTGCTTAAAGGCACCCTCTTAAGTTTACTCTTATCGAAGTGAAGTAGCGAATATATTGAAATATTCTGGATGAATTTACCTTCAACCCAGATCACCCTTTCCCTGAACATTTGCCAGTTCTGAATTAAAACCCTTCTAAGGCAAAATTAGTCAATTCTGGCTCATTTTTTAATGATCAGAAAAATACGAATGAAAGGAATTCATAATTGTAAGGTTTTGTTATCATAACTGTGTTTTATGTCCCCAACTAAGCTATTTGAAGATTTATATTTTTATTTATCATATTGAAGAATTTCTCATCTCCCTTACAGAGGGAATCAGAGTGGTGTACCATAAAATAATTAATATACAAAAACTGTGTGCAAAGTTCAAAAGAATGGATATTTTTCTTCCACTTTCTTTTAATGGTAAACTCAGATGCTATTGCCAGTCCACTACAACCCAGTGTTCTTTCTCTATGTTATCTTCCTATCTTCTGCAAGTCTAAGTAGTAACATTTAAAATCACTTAGAAAATGACAATAAAAATAATTAACACTGATTTTTTCAATGAATAAAACACCACCATATCTTTCAAGATAAATTTATTTTTATTTTAAATAAAGCTTCTTCTAGTAGCTGTAGCCACTAATTATTTCCTGTTCATTGTGGTCAGAGTGTTACTGATTTTAGCTTTTTTATTAGTCAACCCTAATTTCTATCAGGAATATTGTTTGCTTTTAATTATTTTCCCGTTACATTTTTAATTTAAAAGTAGCATAATTGTGTGACATTTTTTCAAGGAAACCAAAAACCAATAGCTAAAAACTCCATCCTGTTGGGAAAGGCAATTAATTAAGGGATATTTAGAATGTGATGAACAGATCACAATTAGAGACTGACGCTACACCTGGGAAGCTTCGAATTAAAGTTAGAAATGATTCTTTGTTAATCAGAATCTAATTGGAAGTATCACAGAAGGATTTTTGCTCGTCAATTTTCTATAACTGCCTTAAGGAACAATATTTAATTCTACTTCTAGCTAACTGCAGAGAACCAGTTCTTTAGTATTACTAAAGAGCCCTGGGTCACAGCCACTTGAAATTAGAAAACCTGCTTAGAGATTACTCTGGCTCTCACAACCCTTCCTGGGGCTACAGTTGGACAATTATTGTATAATTTGTAGTGTATTGCACAGTAGGCCACCTGCTCTACTCCGGCAGGATGCTGGTTGCTGCAAAGACCCCTCTCCAACCTCTGTCAAGGCTTGAAAATTCCCTGTCCTAATGAGAAAATGCAATTTGCCTGAAGTACAATAAAACCTCAGTTTGATGCTAACCCAAGACTATTCAAGGCAAATGTTAAGATGTATGAATTTGTTTAGCAGATGAATACAACTTTAACACTGGAAAGTGAATAGCACCTGAAGATAGCATGTTAGCATAGGAATGAAGAATAAACCAAGTTATACAAATATTTTTCAACAAAGGGGATGGCAGAGGGACAGCTGTTTCTCCTACCAGAAGCTATCAAATGAGGTCTTACTCTGTCTCTGACAGGCACAACCCAGATTGTGTTTTTCAAAGATGATGACACAATTCCACTCATTCCTCATAATTACATTATATCATCAGCATACTCAATATTTTTCTACCACAGACCCTGCCAATTTAGTTTTCTATGGCTTAAGTATTTGTGTTCTCTACTGCATTTTTCAGTTGCTAACCAACCCACTACTTTTTCAGTGATTGCCAAGTAAGCAGAACTTCGCCAAATGTGAATCTTAATGCTGAAAGACACATGTTATGAACCATCACCAGTTTGTAACCAGCATGTTTTTCAATTCCTCTGGCATGTTAAATAACATTCTAGAAAGGAAACATTCATGGAAGATTAAAAGCAATCCAGCAAAACTTTTTAGTCTATGAGGCCGTTTGTTAAATCGTGAGGAAAAGTTGTCATTAATGATCTGAATGTTTTCAAATTGTTGTGGCTAATACACAACTACAGAGTTGGTTACGGTCATGATGCAACTTAAAAGTGAGAAATGAATTCTTTCTCACTTTTGAATTCTTGTAATGAATAGAGACAATTATTGTACGGAACCTCTTAGAAGAGGAAAAACACCTGTTTGGTAAGTACTGATCTAGTTCAGGTGGCAACCTGTGTTTTGTCAAATCTGTTGTCTGCTTTGACAAAATGTTCAATAGTTCAACTACTGAACTAATATTTCAAACATATGGCATCATTTACTGAAGTAAACACTGCAATGCTAAAAATGGATATGAAAGCCAACAAAAATTGCTACTGTGTAGTTCAATTATGACAGCACCATGTGGCTATGAGGCAGAAGCTGCAGATGAATAACTTAGGTCTGTGACTGTACATCCATGGTATAAGATTTCTCATAAAAAAAAACACAGTGATAAGGTGGTTAGCCTAACAAGGATGTGAAAACATGCCATGTAAATGGTTGCAACCAATTAAAAAGGGGAAAAGATGAAGCTAATAATTGCAATCAGTATCACTATAAGCCTTCCTTCTTTTCCGTCAGAAAAAACAACAGTGAAAATGAAGGGTGATGTGTGTGTGTGTTAACAAAAATAATATTTTGTGGCAATCAGCCAATTAATGAAAAATAAACTATAGTATGACAAAATATAGCATAAGCATTCATTATAAGGCTAAAATTAATCCAAGAAAAAGAAGTTTGTTGATGCTGGCTACCATATTGTGCCAGCAATTGAGGCTGAGCAAAGTGCTATCAGTCCAGAGAAAGACTGAACATAGTTGACGAAGAAATATATTCTGAAAAGGCGGGCAGGGAAGGACAGCAGCAGATAACTATGGAAGAAAGGAAATCAGAAAGGGGAAGCAAAGAAATCTCAGAAGCAGGAAAACAGAGAAAAGTGCATGATCAGACATACTAAAAGCAGGATTTCTAAAATATGTGACAAGGATGCCTGAGAAACATGATTCCATTCACCAGGTACTGTAATTTCATTTACAACTCTCTTTAAAACAGCCATACCTCACACCTTTGGTCTCCTGCTTTTGTAGCAATCTCCCTGAGAATGTGTGCCCTTCCCTCCTTCTCTTCTCTAAGGGGCTTTTATTGCTTAGATTTAATACAAATCTAGCCCGAAGGACCCCAGGAGAATGAACCTGTCACACTCCCATACAAGAAAAAGTCCTGTGGCTGCCTCCCTCTTCGGTTCTAGATCCATGCAAATCTGCAGTGGCCAAGGTCATATCAATTTTGCTTATGTGCCCCTTTAAGGGAAAAGAAAGTCCAGGAAAGCAACAGAGTAATGCATGACCCTTTTCCCTGCTGAACAAAGAATAGAAGCAAAGCTTTTCCAGGACAAATAGCTCTATGCACAAACCAGGATTTCACCTCAGCTTCTTCTCAAACCTAACAGCTGAAGGAACAGCACAGATAAGGTTTCCCTCCAAGTCTAATTCCAGTTATAGGATTAAAATGTTGATGATGAAAGTTAATGATTATGGGGATGGTGTGGGGAATAAACAAAAAATGGCTTTATCCTGTCTTGCCTTCGAGATTTACTTTACAATACCAGGCAAATAGAATGTCAATCTGAAATTCTATTTCTGTCAGTCATGTGTGGTCATTACAGATACTTCAAATTAGGGAGTTGTGCCTTAGGATTAAACAGATCACAAAATTACCCATAGAGCACTACAGACATTTTGGCAGAGGCTGCCCATCATTCCATTCAGAATAAGAAGAAAACAAGCTTTCTGATGAATAGATGAACAGATGATCAATGCTCTTTACAAGGGGCTATCAACTGCTGTCACTTGCTACCAACAGTCCTGCCTCTGATTGCAATTCCTGAGACAAGGGGGGTGCCCAGCTCTTAATTTTCTACAAGCCAGTTGCAGATTTGAAAACCTATCAGTACCTACGAGATTTCTTTCGCAGCAATCATGCCATTACTAATATTTCATGTCTCCCCAGGAGAGCATTCCAGAGCAGAAAAGCTGCCCCCCTCCTCCAATACAGTGGAATCATTTTTCATATTGGGTTGTAGAACTTCAGATTCATTCTCTTCCTGCTCTTCTGCTTTCTGCTGTCGAAGAGCCTGGAGACGTTCCTCCCTAGCCTCCAGGAATTCCTGTGCTCCCTCACCCACTACAAAGACAGTGTCAGCCACATTGGGCGGTGCTTCGACTGGATTGTGGTCATAGGAGAAAAGTCGTAGCCTCCGCAGGTGACTCAAGTCAGGGAATTCAGTCAACTTGTTCCGGTCAACGTCAAGAATGTGAAGCTGACTCATGCGAAGCAAAGGTTTTGGAAACTCCTCAAAACGGTTTCCATACAACCAAAGTCCTCGAAGACCCTTCATGAGTGGCAGGCCACTTGGTAAGGTTTTGAGACGGTTGTCTCCCATTTGCAAGGATTGCAGTTCGGGCATCTGGAGGAGAACCTGGGGAAAGTGGTACAAATAATTGCTCTCAATCCACAAGCAACGGAGAGTCTTGAGCTGACTGAATTCCGCAGGGAGGCCAAAGAGGCGGTTGCTGCCTAGATAGAGCCGAGTCAAATGGGGAAGGCGGCACAAGGTTTCAGGCACTTCCTCCAGCTTGTTAAAGTCCAGGGCCAGGATGCGCAGCTCTTGTAGGCCCCCAATCTCATCAGGCAGCTCCGTGATCCCCGTGCCACTGATGTAGAGCTTCTGCAGAGTGCTCAGAGAACACACCGGCGTCGGCAACTTCCTCAGGTGGCGCCCAGAGAGCTCTAGCATCTGATCCCCTCCGCTCAGCTGTTCTTCAGCCACTGATGGCAGCCGCTCCTCCCTGCCTGAGGAACCACCACTGCCCATCCTCAGAGACAAGGGAAGGTGTGAGCAGGATGAACGCCGCCACCACCTCCGCTGGGAATCCTCCAAGGCATGGCAACAGGCTTGAGACTGGGTCCCTCCGGGAAGGATTCTCCGGGGAAAGATGAGCCCTGCCAGGCCGGCTCCTCTTTCAAATCCCTTTCCTGAAGACAGGGGTGCTCCAATCAGCTGGACTCCGGGATGCGGCTCCTGGACTCGCCCTCTGTGACCTCCAGGCCGGAGGGGCGCGGAGGGCGTTCCCGGGCATCGGATGGATTATGCTCCAAGAGCCGGGCTGCCTGCCCACCTCCGAGGACCAGCCCATCCTTTAACCTCGAAGGCTGGGTTCCCGCGCCGTAGCCAGGACCTTCAGAAAGGAACCGCCAGCTCAAGCTCTTCAGAGGACCGGTTCTTCTAGACGGCGGCCGGCCGACCGGCCCGCGGGTCCTCCTCAGCCTCCCGGGCTTTCTCCCTCCCGGGTCCCCGCTCGGTCTGAGCGAGACTCCCACACATGAGCCGGGCGCCTAGCGACTCGGCGTTTCCATGGAAACCCCCACGCGGGTTCGTCGGCCTATGGCGGAGCCGAGCGGATCGGACGGGGCGGGACTCGGAATTCGTTCTTCCCTCTCTTTCGTCGACGACGCGCTTCCCACTGCCGGCCTGGCACGCCCCCTCCGGGGGACAGGACGGCTTTCAAGCCCGGCTCGGCAAAAAAAAAAAAAAAA
>BHFT01032624.1:45144-96511 GCA_004320025.1 Laticauda laticaudata | reverse complement strand
TTTTTTTTTTTTTAACCCGGGCTTCAGTTTCCCGGAGTAGAAGGAGAAGACGACGAAATGGGCCGCGCTCCGGGTTTGCTCGGTGGTGCGCAGAACCGCGGTGGACTCTTAACGTTGCCGCCGAATGCGGGGACCCACCCGGCCAGCCTCTTGCGCCGCCGGCAGCTTCCCAAGCCTGCTTTTGCATCCGGATAGGCAGCCCGGCCGCGTGGGGCATGCCGTCCGTTTCATCTGTCGCGAGAAGGGCATCATCTCCATAAGACAAAGTTTGGGTTCTTCTTTTTTTCCCTCGGAAGACATGGACAAGGGGACCGCTCTCCTTTCCAACTTAAATGTTTCCAAGAGGAAAGGAGACTGCAGGATGTGTAAGAACTGTCGCCTTCCAGAGGCTGGAATTCAGCTTCTATCAACCCCAGATTTCTTTCAACAGATACTTAAATATGAAGTATCAAATACTTCATATTAAATATTAGGTATGTTAAATATTAAGTATGTTGATATGAAAAAAAAATCAACAAAGCATGTAATACTTTTTAAATAAAGAACAATGCCCTACGCTGCAACTACATTCTTTCCATTTCATCAAACTTGTTGAGAACTGAAATCTAATACAGGTAGTTCTTGACTGACAACAGTTCATTTAATGACCGTTCAAAATTACAACCATACTGAAAAAAGTGACTTGCAAATGTTTTTCATGCTTATGGCCTTTGTAGCAGCCCCACGATCCTGTGATGAAAATTCAGATGCTTCGTAACTGGTTCATACTTAGGACCATTGCTGTGTCCCAAAGTCATGTGATCATTTTTTGCAACCTTGTGACAAGCAAAATCAATGGGGAAGCCATATTCACTTAACAACCATGTTACTAACTTATCTGCTGCAGTGATTCATTTAATAACTATGGCGAGAAAGGTCATAAAACGGGGCAAAACTCACTTAACAAATGTTTCATAACAACAGAAATTTTGGGCTCAAATGTGGTTATAAGCCAAGGATTATCTGTATCTGAAGATTCAAAAGATTTCTTTGCTGCTACTTGACAAAAGCCAAGAATATTTTGTCAACTGGAAATGTCATTTTAACAATGAATAATGTATGTAGTTAAGGAACTTAGAGGAGTCACACTCTCAAATCTGTTCCAAATGACATGGCAAGGAAACTTTCAATCCATATTTCAAATAGATCAATGAGCTGCAAGGTTAAAATTGTTTCATTTTGTAGAACTTCCAAACAAGGGAAAGTTCAAAAAACAAGATGGGGCCACAAGCATGCAATCAACGTGCTACCCTTTATGTCACAACACATATAAAAGGTGTGTTTTCAATTATATAGTTCTATAGTTATATAGTTTTTTGCTTCTGCCTGTGGACACTCCTGCATCCTTTCCTCTAAAAATACACCAAGGATGTTGTACACACCCATCAAGAGCACATTCAGATTTCCACATGGACTGACCTGACATAGTACTCTGCTTAACCAATCTTGACAAAGCTTTTCTACCTGCTCCAATAATCTGGAAAAAGGCAATATTTACAGCCCGCTGTGCATGACATAGTTCTTACTATGATTTTAGTGTGAACCATCTACCTTAATACAGGAAAACACTATTACAGATACCAACACAAAATTACTTATGTAGCTGTAGAGCTGCTGCTACAACATTTAGAGAGATTGCTAGAAGTCTACAGTATCTGCTATACTAACATAAAGAAATGGAACTACCATAACCCAGCAAATGAAATGAATAGTGAAGCAAAGCTGCGTTATAAGTCTTCTTGCCTCGTAAGAAAGTAATGAATCAGTAACATCAAATAGGTGCTTCTTTGGGAAACATTACCTTCACTTATGGAAAATTAAATTAAAAGAGTATCTTTACATCCACCTAACATGTAGCAGATCATAACCATGAATGAATGTCAGCAGTGATGGCACATGCATATTCAGCAACTTAAACAAATGCTGGAGATCCTTAATTAGCTCCTACAGAAATGAGCAATTGATTCATATCTGAATTAACTTTTCTATCATAGATTATACTCTGAGAAGACTATACCCAGAGAGATGCCTATCTCAATCAGTTCACCCATCCCCAGGAGCTTTCAGCCTATCCCCACCAGTGTGCTAGTTATTTTGGAACCAATCGCCACTGGTATTCTAGCTATTTTGGTATATATATCTTTGGTTATTCGGGTTTTCTCCTGTGTAAAATTGGAAGTATCTTGGTGACATTTCGATGAAATCTCATCATCTTCAGGCTTGTGTCTTTGGCTTTGTGCTTCTCGGAGTAAACAAAGCCGAAGACACAAGCCTGAAGATAACGAATGAGATTTGGTCGAAACGTTGCCAAGATACTTCCAATTTTACGCGGGAGAAAACCCAAATAACCAAAGATCCACATACAAATACCCGCGAAAACCTCAGGAAAATACACACACACACACACACACACACACACTCACACACACACACACACACACCCCACTGTGACACCCGCTCTGCATTTATTTCACTCCAGGTGGTTGGGAAAAGGTGATGTGGATTCTTTTTCCACAATTACATGCCTGCATCTCTCTGTTGAGTCAATTGCCAGTTAATAATATAGAGCTGATCCACATGTCCATGTTCCTTTTTAGGCTCTAACATTACCATCAACAATATAATCACACATCAAATATCCATTCTGTAGATAACCATAGCATCATGGTATTACACTTATACAATGTTTTTACCAAAATGGAAAACACCAGCCTGTCCACTCACTGCATGCTGGACAAAAACACAATTTTGGAGAATAACCCCCTACTCTTTTAGTGACAGCATGGTGACTGCTTATCTTCAGAAAATATAGCTAATCCATCTGGGAAAATACAAACACAGATATTCAGTGGGAGGGAAAAAGCAGAGAGAGTGTATCAGACAAAACAGCATAGCAAAGAGTACATTTTTGCAAGGTGTATGAAAAGATGATAAAGTCAACAGAGTGAAGGTATGGCTATGAGCTAGCTGACACATGATAAGTGAGTATCAGTGCTTTCCTTTTCTTGCAATAATGATACAGCAGATGGAATTTATCTTACAGTTTCATTAAGAAAGTGGCAGCATTAGATAATAAGCAATATAAACCTATCGCAAAGCCTTACAATTCTTAAAGAAATATTCAAAACAAAAACAAAAAGTCATAAGAATGGTTCCTGAAGCTAAAAAAAAAAAGAATATTAAAAACATTTTGAGACAACAAAATCAGCTGAAGCATAACCTTAATGGAGACTGAGTTGTTTTAAATAGAAGTGCAGAGTGCTTTCTTTTCTAATTTCAGAAGACTTCATACAAACAACCTAACCCAGCTCTTACATATACGGAGATGCAAAAAAGATAACTTCTAAAACAAGAACATGGGACTGGCTTGGCAAAAGGTGCAACCATTGCACGCCATTTCTCCTTTCTCCAGTTGGAATAATATGTTCTCTTAATCCAAGGTCTGGTGAAAAGTTGATCAGATGGTAGATGACCTCCACATTGAACATATAGCTGCTCTAAGTTTTCCAGTAAGGCAGCAGCAATACTACCAGCTCATGAAACATACACCAGAGTGAAAACTCACCCACTGGGAGAAATGTGAGAAATGGAAATAAAAAGAGAGTACAATATGGCAGCTATTATTACTGGACAGAAAACTGAGAACAAAAGGAGAATTGGTGTGCATTACATTAACTGTAGTGCATTACATTAACAGTTAGTGCATTACATTAACTGGTAAAGTAAGCCACAGTGTCTGTTCCATGCCACAAAAGAATAATACAGCACACAAGATAGTGTGGCTAGCATTTCTGTGTCTTTAGTTTTCAAGTCTTCAAGAGGTAAATTTTTCCTAAGAATAACACACACACACACACACACACACACACAAAAACCCAGAAGGAAACAAAAACAAAAACCCAGAAGGAATTCTAATTCCAGATGTGCTTTCTGCAACTTCTGAATGTTTATGACATCAAATCTGAAATCAACAAAGTCTTCTTAACTCTATAGGCAGGTTAGTCAGTTTGTGTATCTCAAAGAGGAATACCCTGCAGGTGGACAAGTGATCCTTCTACCTCTATATGCTGTACATGTGTATGATTGATACATCCTTATATATCCTTAGCACCTCAATGAATCTATCTATATGCTACTAAAACTCTTGTGTTTATCTGTTTGTCCCTTAAGTTAGCTGAAACGGTGCATTAAATTGCAACAATTCTTAAATCAAGTTATTTAAAATCTGCTAACTTTAAAAAAACCCAAGACTCATTTCTCCTGAATTGAAATTTCCACAATATTCAGACAATATTTGCAAAATTGTGGCTGTTGTAGCATTCCTGCAGTCAAGTGATTGTGATTTCTGATGCTTGCTGCCAGCTTCCCACAAGGAAACTCAATGGAAGAAACCAGCAGGAAGTTGGAAGTAACTCCTGCTCTCACTGCTTTTTTGCCTACCCATGGTCATTCTGGTCATTTGTTTAGATTAGTAAATACTGATGTATCATTGAAGTGCACTTGCCACTGCAATTATTTTTCTACTTATAAAAAATAATTGTACACTCTTTTTAGATGATCACAGGACCATCCAACATTGAGGTAAAAATATGCTTGGCTTAGCATTTAATGTTCCTTCTGGTCACATCAGAGTGCATTATCTTTCTCTCAGACAATAGCCCAATGGATCACAGATTAGGTTCAACATGTAAAGGCATATTGCATTAGCTCTAATATTCCATCACTGTTTACTTTTAGCAGAATGGAACTACCATTTCACTACAATGAGAAATGAAGGCCTCCAGGGTAGAAGAAGGGTGACAGAAGAAATCTCCCAAAAGAGAATCTGCAAGCCATTTCTTTCTGGTTTTGTGACACTTACATATGTGACCAGGTCACAAGCATCACCTACTCAATGGCTAGGCTTGTGACTCATGCTATAGTCAAGACCAAGATTTATAAATAATAAAGTCTGAACCGAATAGAACACATAGTGGGTATGTCTTATCTTAGATATTGAACATTACATATAAGATATTCAATATCTTAAGGCCCTGTCACATCGGCCGACGGATGCAAAAAGTATGTGAAAAGGACACAGCGGACAAGAAAATTTTCCATCCATTGTTATCCGCTCTCAAAAGTGCCCCAAATTTGCATAAACAGACAGAGTGGACAACAACGGAAAGGAACGGATGGGGAGAGGACGTAGCGAGGATGTTAAGCGGAGCTCCACGGAAGCCTAGTGGATGGAAGCGGATGGAAGGGAATGGCACATCCACAGGCGTTCCGGGGAGCACAGCGAAGCGGATGCGCAGGCGAAGGAACGGATGCCTAGCGGATGCCTAGCGAATGCAAAGCGTTCACTGCGCATGCAGGGAGGAATGCAATTGCGTCAAGCCCCACGGATATAAAAGAATGCAGCTCGCAAGCAGGTCACCATCAGAGGAAAGACCTGCTGCCAGACACATCTCCAGCAACAACCATGAGGAAGAAGAGGAAGCCTGTGTCTACTCCTGCCAGCCCTGGCAAAGAAGGACAGGACTACCACCCACCCCCTGGCACTGAACTCTGCTTCTGCTAGGGCTTTTGCTGCTGGTGCTGACTCTGCCTGGTGCTGGTGCTTCTACTGGTGCTGATCTGCTGGTGCTGCTCCTGGTGCTGGTGCTTCTCCTGGTGCTTACTCTGCTGGTGCTGCTCCTGGTGCTGGTACTTCTCTGGTGCTAACTCTGCTGGTGCTGCTGGTGCTGCTGGTCCTGCTGGTCCTGCTGGTCCTGCTGGTCCTGCTTTTGCTGCTGCTGTTGTTGCTGCTGCTGCTGGTGGTGGTGTGGTGGGACCACCCCTAGAACCTCAATCCCTTCTGATGAGGGCCAGAAGGACCTGCCAGAGGGAGGAAGAGGCAGATCACACGATAAGGGAGAGGGACAGTACTCCATCGAAGAGGAACATGAGGATGAGGTGCTCGAATGGCTGAGGGAGAACCGAGTACCTCTGGCGGAAGGAACACAGGCTCTATCAAGACACCAAGCGAAGCAGGCGGCTTGGAGAGAGAAGGCAGAGAGCTGGGCTACACTTCAGAGGTGCTCCTCGGCTGGTGGAAACACATGCATACCTGGTACGGGGAAGCTGCACCTCAAGAAGTCTGGCCAGGCCACGGTCCAGCTCTCCGACCAGGAGACGCTACGTGATGGCCAAGTGAAACTTCTTGGAAGGGTGAGGTCCGCCACCGAGGAGCAGCCCTTCTCTCACCCTCCTCTCAGGCAGCCCACAGAGAGCCAGTCCTCTTCTGGCCAAGAGTCAGCTCCTGTGTCCAGGCAGGTATCTGTGGAGCGCCCCCACGACGGAGACCCCCGACAGCTGCACGAACCTGTGGCGGAGTGCGTGGAGGACCCCCTGACAGAGTTGGAGCAAGGAGAGGCGCTGACACAGAAGACCAACCCACACCCACCCCCAGCTCCACCTCCAACAGAAAGCAGGCAGAGAGGCAGACCGGAGGGACAGAGCCACACTGTCCGCTGGAGATCAGGGACCCAATCAAAAGCAGTGTAGATTCTCCTCTTCTCAGCTGGTACACACCGACATACCATCCTCTAACAGAAAGCCCTTCCTCACCTATGTCATCCAGACCTCATGTACATGTCCGATCCCCAGTACCAGGTGATAAAGGGAGAGGATCACAGGTCTTCTGCACCCCCTCCAGGCCCAGCTGAACCTGCTCCGACCAAGTCCAGTCTGCTCCTCCACCCCAGGTGATGTCAATGCCGCCTTCAAGGCTTTCCACAGGCCCTCACCTACCAAGGCTACGGCTACCAGGAGTTCCAGCAGCAACAGGCAGCCCTTCCCAGTCCAGGCACAGGTTCAATCGTACCCACGATGCAACCGATGCAAACCGATGCCACCGGACGCCACAGATGCCACACGATGCTACCTCGCTCATCTGCAGACCAGACAGCCCCACTACACTCCTCCTTCCTCCCACCCCACAGCCAAGCCTGGCCTCAGAACATCTGTCATCAGTCTTGGGACTGACACCACTCAACATACATGGCACAATCTCATCAGTGTGATGAGACCAGGCTGAAGGAAGCATCCATTAAGCATCTAACCATCCTGTATTGCACTCCACTACTCCAGCTGGGAGTTGCGCACCAGTGTTTCAGGAGGTTTGCGCTGCTTCTTCCCTTCACGTGAAGCTCTGTTGGGGCCTTTGCACCATCACAGTATCTATCAGGTTTTGCCCTTGCCTCCATACCCCAGGCTCCATGTCCCCATTGCCTTGTTGGTGGTAACACGAGCCTTTTCTGGCAACACTGGTAGCGGGTGTGCATGAGATTGTGCAGGATGCAGCAAGCTTCCACGATGTTCCTCACTGTCTCTGGGGTGATGCTGCATGGTGGTGAGAAGTACCCTGGAACCTGTTGGTCAGGATGCCAAAGGCATTCTCACCACACCCGCCTTGCCCGGACAACCTGGAAATTGAAGATCCTCTCTTCAACGGGTGAGGCACTCTGGAAGTGTAGGCCTTCATGAGGTAGGTTCTGAGTGGAGAAGGCATCCTCACCCACATTGAAGTAGGGCACATCTTGTGTGTCATTGGGTTGGGCGTCTGGATCTGGAAAACCCCCATGAGGAGGTTGCGTTCCAGCCCATCCTTGAGGTCACTGGCTTGTATATCTGGGCATCTGAAGATGACCCATTACCTGAAGGCATCGATGTCCATGAACTTGTAGTCGCATCAACCATGGCGAAGAGATATGCTGAGAAAGCCTTGTAGTTGAAATAATTGGACCCTGAGTTGGCTGGAGCTTTGCAGGCCACGTGCTTCCCATCTATGGCTCCAACAGTGTGGGGAAGTTCCACTTCTGATACCACTGCTCTTGCAACTTTCTTCTAGCCTTTTTCAGTGGAGGGGCACTGGAGGAGCTCCTCCAGGTATTCTTCGATGATGGCCTGCACCACACCTCTGACCACAATTGATGGTGTTGTGTGGCACCCTCCAGGCATACTGCAATGCTCCTGTACGTGGTCCTGGAGGCCAGGTGGCGCAGAGTCAGGTGCCACTTCAGCCCAGGGTCCAGGCTGGGCCGGAAGTTGGTGTTTGCCTTGGTCAACCTGGGTCTCAGCCACTCCACAACTTCGTCAACATGGCTGCGGCATCCTCATGAAGTTTTGGAATGCACGAGGGTCTTCGTTCCTCAGCTCCACCATCAGCTTGTTATACAGTCCGTACTCGGCTCTTCTCACGATCCATCTTTGGACCAGACTCTTCTTGGCCGCTCCTTTCTTCCCTGTAGAACAGGTTGAAATGAGCCTGTAGGGAAGGCTTCGCACTGTTGTTGGAACGATGGCGGCTACCAAAAGAAGTGTGCGATGATCCATGGTGGGAATGACTGGATGCTTGTGGAAGAGGCAAGAGCAAGATGAAGCTGAAGACGGTTTTGCACAGCAGGGCTTGGCTGACTGAAAAGGTGGATCTCACAGATGATTCTTCCCCCTCTTTATAGGAAATATAGATTTTCGGCTGGGTGTCCTTTTGCATCCTTCTAGATATCCTGCAGATATCCTAAATATCCGAGATACGTCCCTATAACGAACGTTTTTTTCCGTTCTAATGCTTTGTATGCGAGCTGCATCTGCTTTATCCTTGTACTCCGTGCTACTAACGCTGCGTGTCCATTCCGCGTCTGTTTCGCTCCTCCCTGTGTCCGTTTTCCATTGGAGCAGATGTGATTGCGTGGATGCACAGCAGATGCCTAGCAGATATAGCGGACACGTAACGGATGACAACGGAACGTAACAGATGTTCCCCGTATCTAGCGAGATTAGAATGGACACGGTTGGATACTTTATCCGCTCAAAAAGTTTGTGCAGCTGAAAACTTTTTGAGCGGATGAAATCTCAGTAGACAGATGCTGGACGGATAGAGAGTATGAAAAACGGACACAGTGAGTACAGAACAGATGCATCACGTTAACCATTGGATGGCAAGTGTTTCTCTCCATTTTACATCCTCTTTCCATCCATTGGTGCTGTGTGACATGGGCTTTAGTTATTGAGCAGTACCCTATGACTATTATTAACTATTGTACCTAATTATTCTTGATGAATACATCTTTTCTTTTTTGTACATTGAGAGCATATTCACCAAGTCCAATCACACTTGGCCAATAAAGAATTCTATTCTGTTCTATTGATCTTCCCTAACATATTTTAGAAAAGATTGTGCAAATATATGGCATGTTTGGAAGGAAAAAAGAAAATATTTCCCAAACCAGAACATCCAGGCATGTTGCAAATGGCATATACATACTAAGTGCTCTTCTTTTGATTTACATTCATGCACATTTTTTTCCAGTTCTTGAGCTAGCAAAATAAATGTTGGCATAATCTGTGCAACCCTTACTGCCAAGCCCTAGTATGCCTCCATCACAAGATCAAGTACTACTCTTAAAGTTAAACAAAATGATTGATGTTTTTTTTTCATGGCTTCATCTCCTCTCCTACCAAGCTTAACTTGCCATTGGGAAAAGCAACAATCAATTACCTCTTAATATGTACTGAGTCAAGTGAAGATAGGGATCTAGGATGGAGGGTTTAGCTTGTTTTAAAGTTACTGGGTTGGTGGCTCAGAGATATAGAAGTGCTCCATGCCTGTCCCCTGCCAATCGTTGTTTTTAAACACAGGTGGCTTCTTTTCAAAATAGTCCAACTGATATGTCAAAGAAGGATAGCAAGTATTGGAGGTGCTACCTTCCAGTACACAAAGCACTCCTCTTTGACCTATCAATTGGCCTTTTGGGGGGAAGAGACTGTAGAACTATCATTCTTTAGGGTATGCAGAAACTCATGTGTCCTGGGTTCCAGGGGTGGGTTTCTACCAGTTCGCACTGGTTCTATAGAACCAGTTGTTAACATCACTGGTAGTTCTAAGAACTAGTAAAACCAACCCCTGCTTGGCCCTGCCCCTCTCCACCGCTCCTACAGGCCAAAAACCGGTTTTTATTACTATGCATGCGTGAAAATCCCTTCCTCATTCTCTCCCGCCCACCCCTCCCTCTGCTGCCCCAGCCCCTGCCCCTATCCACTGCTCCAAAGTAAAAAAAATTTTTTTTCAAAAAAAATGTTTTTTTTTACTGCACACATGCGAAAATCCCTTCCACATTCTCCCCCACCCGCCCCTCCCTTCCCTTCCCTGCCCCTTGCCCCTATGCGTGCTCCAAAGTAAAAAAATCATTTTTTTTTTAAAATGGGTTTTTTTCACTGCGCATATGCAAAAATCCCTTCCGCATTCTCCCCCACCCCACTCCTTTCACTGCCCCAGCCCCCACCTCTATCTGCCGCTCCAAAGTAAAAAAGAAACATTTTTTTATAAAAAAAGGGCTTTTTACTGCGTACGCGCAAAAATCCCTTTCTCATTCTCCCCCACCCTCCCTGCCACACCCCGTCTTATAGCGCATGTGCACTAATTACAAAAAGTTACCCGCACGGTGCCATCACTCACACCAGCACCACCACCAGCAGCCGAGTCAGTCAGCTAGCCAGCTGTCTGTCCCTGCCTGTCTTCTGCTGCCCTGCTGAGTGAGGGCAAGCCGCAAACCCCAGTCACCACCTCCGCTAACTATCCTCGCCTGGCCAGCCTGCCTTGCCCTGCCTGCCTCCCGCCACCACCGCTACCCATCCTTGCCCAGCTGAACTGCCTACCTCGCCGCCGGCCTCCGAAGACGCAGATCAGTAAGCACGACCCTCCAACCTGGTCGCCTACCTACCACCTCCAGTCCTGGTCGACCGCCCTTGCTGATGCTCCCTGCCTTGCCTGCCCCCATCTTCATACACCCGCAGCCCTCCTTTGTTGCTGCCTTGTGGCCAGCTGGCCCAGGAGTCGGTAGCGATTGGTAGTGAGGAGGCAAAGCGGCAACTCCTGCTGTTGGCCCAGTCCCCTCCTCCTGCCACCTCCGCTGCCAGCCCAGTTGAGAGCCAACTCATGGGCCGGCAGGCCACGCTACAGCAAGCAAGAAGACTGAAGAGGATCCCGGCATAGTTGGTTAGCCAACTTGCCTGTCTCCTTTTTGGTAAGATGCTTTTTTATATTTATGTATTTATCTATTTTTTTACTATTTGTTTTTATTTTTATTAATCATAAAAACAAAACAGATACTAAAGAAATAAACACATAAATAAAAATTATTTTACTGTTCATCTTGATGTTTCTTTAAGCAAAGGAGAAGGAAACATCAAGATGAATAGTAAAATATTTTTTATTTATGTGTTTATTTATTTCTTTAGTATCTTTTGTTTTTATGATTAATAAAAATAAAAACAGATAGTAAAAAGATAGATCTACATAAATGTAAAAAAGCATCTTACCAAAAAGAAGAAGATGGGAATGACAGTGGCTAGTGACCATAGATTTGGCAAGGAGCTGGTACTGAAAGATTTTTCAAAGATTATGCTTAGAGATTCAGCTATGGCAGTGGATAGCTTTTTTAAGAAGTAGGCACATATTCCATCAGGTCCAATACATAAAATGTTTTTTTTAATCCTTATATCATGTGAAGCAATTAGCCACTAAGCAAGCACCTGGTCATTAAGTGAGGACCACTTAAATTTGGGTTGCCAGCCAAATGGCCACCTGCCTGGGCCTTGCCAGGGCTTCCCGAGGCCTTGGAAACTGACAAAAAGCAGTTGCTAAGCAATTGGCCACTAAGTGAGCACCTGGTCATTAAGTGAGGACCACTTAAATTTGGGCTGCTGGCCACATGGCCATGCCCACCCCAGTCACATGACCATGTAGCCACTCCCACCCCAGTCACATGACCACATAGCCATTCCCACCCCGTCACATGACCATGTAACCATGCCCAATCCATAAGCCACTCCCATCCCCGGTCACATAACCCCCCAAGCCACACCCACAAATTAAGCCATGCCCACAGAACTGGTTGTTAAGACATTTGAATCCTACCCCTGCTGGGTTCCAAATCAAAGTGCCAATGGAGGGCTATGTCCAAAAATCAGAGGTAAGAGGTTATGTTCACAGTAACCTGAATTGGCCAAATGAACTGGACAAATCCAGCTGTACTATCAACCATGTAACCGAGAAAGCATGAAAATATACAGTCACAACAAAACTTGTCCCAGAAGGTGGAAAGTATCACTTCAAAATTGGAGGAGCTAAATATAAATTTAAGCTTCTTCTACTGTGAATCAAGGATGAAATGAAAGCAGTGTAATGAGGACAGGCCCTTACTTCTTGGTATCTTTATTCTGTGGTTAGAGATATATAAGGAGATCTCAGTTAGTCAGATGCTCACATTATGTCACAAGGTTTGTACAGCTATAGAGCTGCAGGAATTCTATAAAAACCATAAGTATCCCTCCAAAAAATTTTAATTCCTGTTTCAAGGTACTAATCTAGGACAGGAGACATAGCTCGAATATGTGTCTTAATTTCTTTAAAACAATACCATATAAAATAAAACAGATTCGTTATGACAGTACAATTAGTGATGCTCTTTCCTTAGCATGCAGGGTGGTTCCTTGAAGTCCAAAGACATCACTGTGCTTTTCACTTCTGAACAGAGGCTGGAAATAGGCAAGCATATTAAATTAGGATAAGATTTTAGGTTGAAAAGAAAAATAAGGATGACATGACTGTAAAAATAGTCTCCATTGATGACTTGTGAGATTCCCTCCCCTGCAACATTGACCTGTAGCAAGTTCCTAAAACATTTCTTCAAAAGGGAAAATGGCATGATTGTTCTGTGTCGTTTTAATCTGTGTGTGAGAGAGAGAAATATCAAATATCTGTATTTTTTGTTCCTGAAACTGGAAAAAACTTGAGTAGACATAGGAGGCACTAAACTGAGCTTTAGTTTGTCAGCAGTAGTTGAATTAAATTCATACAGTGTACTACTATAAACTTACATTTCTTAAGTTGATAATGCTGTCATATTTTGCCCTTTTGGAGTGCCTTAAGATGCAATGGACCAAGTTACTTACTTAATTGGGGACGGTTGTCTGATGAAGAGCAGCAAAGTGACGATCATGGGGAGAATCGCGATAGAATGGATCAACAGTTGTGATTGTCCTATAATGGCAGAGGACAAGCATTGGAAAACAAAAGAAAGAAAGAAAGAAAGAAAGAAAGAAAGAAAGAAAGAAAGAAAGAAAGAAAGAAAGAAAGAAGGAAGGAAGGAAGGAAGGAAGGAAGGAAGGAAGGAAAGAAAGAAAGAAAGAAAGAAAGAAAGAAAGAAAGAAAGAAAGAAAGAAAGAAAGAAAGAAAGAAAGAAAGAAAGAAGGCACCCAAGGGAAGGAGATGAAATGGCAACGGGCACCAGAATTGACTTGATGGAGCAAAAGAAAAAGAAACAGCCCTGCCACTATGATATCACCTGCCAACATGGGGATGAACAGTCCTCAAGGTCTTTGTAGCATTAGGATCACTTCCTAAGTCAGTGCCGTGGTTGTTCGTAGCAAAGCCACCAGCTTGTTGAGGCTGGATGCCCCCTCGGGTCCAGCCCTCCCTGTCCACTCCCTTTGAAATGGTTTCATAAAATCTGATAAAGAGAAAGATGATTAAGCCTGGCAGATTCAGCAACTGTTTCTTGTCATCTCACAAATATAAATCAGAGGTATGTCTTTATTCTGGCACTGCTTGCCTCTGGCACTGCAGATGTGCAATTTGACAGTTTACACTAAGGTATGGATATTTATTTTTTTCTACAAATAGCAAGTCCACTACTTTTTTCTGCCCTCTGCTTCCTCTATACATCCTCCAAAGTCTTTGCTTCAAATAACTTGGTCCATATAGATAAAAGAATCAAAGCCACCTATGCAAATAGAAAAAAAATATGCTTTAAGAGAAAAATTTTAGCTTAGGAATGTTACTATCTTTTCACCCTTTCCTAGTGTTTTCCTGAAAGTTCAGGATCTGCTTTTATTGGATCAACCAATTGTGTCAGGCATTGAATGAGCAGAGGGAGAACTACTAGCCCAAAGTCACCAAGCTGGCTTTCATGCCTAAGTTAGAACTAGGACTCACAGTTTCCTGGTTTCTAGCCTGGTGCCTTAACCAGTAGACCAAACTGGTTCTCTGAATGTTACTATCCTAATATGGATGGTAAACAACTACCAAACTTACTTGGAATTATAGCTAGTCAAAAACCTGTTGGGCAGATTTGGATCATACACAGGTATCACATAATTAAGGTTGTTGGTGCTGAATCCCGATGGCTCCTATATGGAGAAAGGCATGAAAGTAGGACTAAGGGCTTGATTCCTCAAGAAGTGAACAAGAAATATGTGATTATGAAAACAGTTGTAAGATCTCAAAATAACTCCCATATTATACATCCAACCAGAGGTGGTATTCATCAGGTTCTGACCAGTTCTGGAGAACCGGTAGTGGAAATTTTGTGTAGTTTGGAGAACTGGCAAAGCCACCTATGATTGCCCCTATCCCCATCTATTCTCTGCCTCCTGAGTCCCAGCTGATCAGCTGGTCTTCTTTGGTTGCCCTGCACAGGAGAATGGAGCTGGAAAGCAGGTTAGTGAGGTAGGGAGGGAAATCTTCCCCTGCCACACCCACCAAGCCACACTCACAGAACTGGTAGTAAAAAAAATGAATCCCACCACTGCATCCATCACACCTTGTTGCCCACATACTCTCGTCCTAGAAGATTGGTTTGTGTTTGAGGCTGTCGCTGATGGCCTTGGAACTGAGAATGGCTCAGTGGCCCAGATGCTTCTGCAATGGGTAGAGCTCCCTGTGAAATGAGGACCATAACAAACAAGATTTAGAAGAGTTGGTGAAGTATAGGAGAAGCAAGCAACAAAGAAAATAGGAATCAAGATAGGAAAGGTAATGGAAGGTGAACAGATAAATGACTAAACAAGTATAAGGGAGTTTGGGAGTCCCATACACAAGGAGGAAGTGGAGAAAAGAGAGGTATCTATTTGTAGATGCTGATAGGGAAAAACAACGAGAGAAAAATGTAGGACAGACAAAATGAAAGCAGGAAGAGAAATGTAACAGATAGAAGAATTACAAACATAAGGATAATTCGGAAATAGCTGTGAAGAATTTTGGACACATTTCTCCTGTGTACAAAAGTGGAAGTTCAAAGCAGAGAAAAATGAAATGGGAGAAAAAACCTGTTCTGTCAACACTGAATTGTCACTTACTGAAGAACCAAGGCGAAGATCCTTCTGCCGACTAAATCCAGAGCTCCGCTCAGAGCCTTTGGAAAGGACTGGTAGAAATTCATCCCCCTTTCAGGAAGAAAAAATAAATAAAGATGTGTGGATAGCTACATGTACAGGGGTAGATTTTGAAGAATAAAATGGAAATAATATTTGTTCATCCAGCCCCATCCATGCCAGCAAGTGCACTTCTTACATGTGGAATAGAAGATGGTGTATAATCTGCTTTCATAATGCTAATTCCAGGATTGCTGTCCTACAAAGCAAAACAAATGAAAAGCAATATTTAGACCTAGAGAGAGAAAAAGCAGATTGGATATAATAGTTATTTTAATATAGCTTTTACTATGTTGGGGGGAAAAAACCAAGGAGCCAGGTTAATAGGAGACCCTACTAATACTTTCTAATTATCTGAACTAATACTGGTGGTATCTGGATCAGTTATGGTGGGGTGTAAGAAGTAGTAATTATTATTACTAGCATTATTATTATGGGAAAGGCATAAGTAGTCATTATAACAATGGCATTTCATGTGTTTAAGTTTCCCGCTAGATCTGATATACCTGTTTCTATAGTATTCCATTCCATTAGGTTGTTTCCCCCAGCCAGGATTTCAAGCCAAATAAGCATGCTCAAATTTTATTGATCTTAGCCGGCACCTTTCTTCTTCTTTTTTTTTTTCTCCATAAAGTGTTTTTGTATGTCTTCAAACCTAGGGGTTCCCCCAAGCTTCTCTTTTACAAGCTTACCCTTTTAGCCACATATGGATAAAGAAAATGAGTTTGCTATTTGTATCGGGAACTCGACACAAAATAATATTCTGGAACTTTCACCCTAGGAATTTGTGTTCTGATTTGTTGCAATTTGTACCCTTGAAAAATCTGCTGGCAAAAATAGCTCCTGAATGATATAACAAGCTAGAAAATATTAAATTATTAGAATGCTACCTTTCCCTTCTCAAGCTTTGGCTCCTGTATGCTACAAACCTTGGACCTATTACTGGCCGGTGGGTATATTTCTGAAATAATCCAAGGCTGCAGCCATCCAATTTTCATAGAAGAAATATAGGAAAGATATGTATTTGGAGAAAACCAAAATAATCCTGGGAACTGGCAATTATTTTTTGCTTAATGAAAATATTTGAAATTTATTTGTAATAAAAAGTCTAGTAGGGTAGGAGTTAGCAGATAACAGGGCCGTAGGCACATTGGTATAATAGAAACAAGAGCATTTATACAAGCTTATCAGAAAAGAAAAACAAAATTCTACAGAGATTCTGGAATTTTTCTAACAATAAGGAACAAACATTGAGATTATGGGTCAAGCAAGCTGGATGTTATTTACATTTTCAGAATTCTAATGCACTTTATTTTAAGGAGAGATGGCCTTAATATCAAATATGCCCTCTCCTAATGTTTTAATATTTATTTTTTTTTAATTGTGCTTTTTAATATTGTCTATTTTATGATTTGTTTATTGTTTGCTGCCCAAAATCAAGTTTGTTTGCTCACTTGCTTATTGTTTGCAGCCTGAAGTCAGGTTTGTGAAATGGGCAGCTAAGATAGGATCTGTTCTGTTTGCAGAAATGAGACTCAGAGATCAGCGTAACTTCAGCTCTTTTATTTAGTTCCAAAAGTCCGTGTGAACCAGGAGCCGCGGCAGCTCTTTTTATAGAGAGCTGCTCATGGCTAGTGTCCAATGACGGCTACTTGTTTTTCCGCCAACTCGAAATTGGTCAATCATCAGCATTGAGAAAAGTAGCCAATCAGCGTCGTTATTTGTGGTCCAATAGGAATAGCCTATTAGGAGTATGTTAATATGGAACACCCCTCCCCTCTTGTATGATCCTACCATACGTAGTCACATAAGTAGGCAGGGCTTTTAGGTTGCCTAGTTGACCTGCGCAGTTTAGTTGTATTGTCGTCTTCAACGGGTTCGGACGGGATCACTGTTTCTCCTATCCTTCTCTGTCGAACCTCCTGGAAGGTAGAGTCAGCCATGCCACTCACGCCCAGTTCTACTCGGGCTGTAGAGTCGGCCCAGCTGCTCCTTCCAACAAGGCATCCAGGTCTACTTGTCTTCTTGTTCCTGCCAAAGACTTCTGCAGGTAGGTCACTGTTTTTGCCTTGCGTTTTTCTTGGAAATGTTTTTATTGTAATTATTTTGTTTTCCAGGGTTTCTTTTTCTACTGGAAGGGTTTTCTTTTTCTACCAGAGGCTCCCTCCCCTTATTTGTTACTGAGGGGTCTCCCCCTCTCTGGTTGTTCTGTTGCTGTTTTTGTGTAATGTTTGTGAATGTTGTTGGTGTGTGTGTGGTGTTTATTCTTCGTGTCTGGGTGTTGTCGGTGGTGCATTGTAGTGTTCGTGACCATAATTGGTCAATGTGTCTTCGCAGGTTCGGCCGTTATCTGTCTCTAGTCTATAGGACCATGGTCCGGTTATTTGTTGTTAATTGTTGCCGGCACCCACAATGGGTGGTCTGGTGAGGTTTTTTTGCACATACCAAATTTCCTGGTTCAAATTTGTGATACTTGCTAGAGGAGTTGGTTGGTTTTCGGCGGTGTATGTTGGATGTAATCTATCTAATTGTGATCTTAGTTTTCTGCCCATTAGTAATTCTGATGGGCTTTTATTTGTCGTGGAGTTTGGTGTTATGTACTGTATAGTGAGAATTTTCTCAATTCTTTTCTTGTATGTCCCCTGTGTCTAATTTGTCTAATGTTTCTTGGTATACCGGACCATGCGTTCCGCCCTTTCCATTTGTTGCCGGCGGGCCAGTGATGTCAAGGCGTGTTGTATGCCATGTTTCAGCCAGGAATTTTTTGAATGGTAATGCTGTAAACTGAGGGCCGTTATCGGAGATGAGCATGTCCGGTAACCTGTGTGGTGGTGAATAGTTTTTGCAGTTGTTTGATAATCGCTTCGGTGGTAATAGAGTGCTGAGGCTTACTTCCAACCAATTGGAGTAAGCAATCTACTACAATTAGAAATGTATGCCCTTTTGTTGCCCCGCGAAGTCTATATGTATTCATGACCAGGGGCCCCTTGGCATTTCCCAGTCCAGGACAGATGCTGAAGGGGGTGCAGGGCGGGAGTTTTGACATTTCCCGCAAGTTTCAATCCGCATTTCCCAATGTCTTTGTCCATCCCTGGCCACCATACATAGCTCCTGGCCCAGGATTTCATTCGCATGAAGCCCGGGTGGCCTTCGTGCAAACAACACAGTACCTGGTCTTGTAATTTTTTTTGGTATTATGAACCCGATCACCCCAAAGTATACAACCTTTCAGTAATGACAGTTTGGTTTGCCTATTCTTAAAAAGTTTGAAAATAACGTCTGTCTCATTTTCTGGCCACCCTTTTCCTACCCAGTTTAACCTTGTAACAATGTCTTGTCTTTTTTCAGTCATTCTGGCAATGTCGGCCGCGGTTATTGGTAAGTTTGCCAAAGTCCTCGATTTGTAGGGTGGAAGTGGTTGTGCCGGGTCAGTCTCTATGTCTGGTAAGGTGGGTTGCAGTTCAAAGCATTGGCATGAGAAATGTCTTTCCCGGGTCGATGGATTAGTCTATAATTGTATGCCGCCAGAAACCCGGACCACCTTGTCATTCTCAGAGATAGTATGTTTGGGATGGCTCTGTTTCAGCGAGTATTCCTAAAAGGAGTTTTGTGGTCGGAACAAGGTAAAAGTTCTACCACAAAAGGTATTCGTGGAAACGTTTTACGCCAGATATAACCACCAATGTCTCTTCTGTCCAACTGGCTATGTTCCGTTAAGTTTTTTGAAAGGGTTTGAGCAGAAGGCAATGGGGGCTTTCTTCTTCCATCTGGCAGGATGTGGCTAAGCACGGCTCTGATGCCAAATGGTGATGCATCGCAGGTGACTGTTAGTGGTAATGTTCTCGCTGTATTGCATCAATACCGCGTCAGAGGTGATGAGGTCTTTTATTTGCTGGAAACGCTGTCTCTTTACGTTTGTCCCAGGCCCAGATGGCCGATTTGTCAAAGAGTCTATGTAGAGGTTCTGCTGTAGTTGCCTTCTGTGGAGAAAGACATGGTAAAGTTTATAAGTCCCAGAAATGCTTGTAATTCAACTTTACTTTTAGGTCTAGGCGCTTCTTTGATTGCCTTGATTTTTTTTTCTGTGGGGTGGATCCCTCTTTATCGATTTGGTACCCAGGAATTCGACTTTTGAGGTGCAATTACCACTTTTCTTTTTTCACCTTCCATCCTGCTTTTTGGAACCTTTGCAAAACCTCTCTGAGGCGGGCTTTCTAATTGCCTCTCTCGTTAGCTGAGACGAGCACGTCGTCAAAATATGGGACTACTCCTTTTATTCCCTTGCAATAATCACTCTATTAGGCTTGGAATTACCCCAGGGGCTACGCTGACTCCGAATTGTAATCTTGTACATTTGAATGCTCCCCTATGAGTCACAATTGTTTTGTGCCTCTGCTGTTTTCAGGTCTACTGGCAATTGTTGGTTGAGCTTGGGCAAGGTCGAGCTTTGTGAAGACCTTGCCCCTTCCCAAGAGTGTAGTAGATAATTGTACTACCGGAACAGGATATGCACTTTGTTGTAGCGCATTGTTCAGGGTAGCCTTGTAGTCCCCACAAATTCTCACGGACCCATCCGGCTTAACTGGGGTCACGATTGGGGTCTCCCATTTGGCGTGGCCAATTGGTTCCAGAATGCCTTGTTCTATTAGGTTGTTTAATTCTTCATCAATTTTGGGTTTTAGTGCCAATGGAGACTCGCCTCTGTCTAGCCTAATTAGGAGCTATGGTTAAGTCTAGATTGAATGAATATAGGGACCCTCGGTACTTGCCTAACTTATTCCATTGAAGACGTTCTGGAATTCTCTCATCAAGTTCTCCTCCCAGTCCTGCCGTCGAAGATGCGCGGTTAATGCAGTGACTCCAATTCCTAGAGGTTCAAACCACTCAGTCCCAGCGGCTGGTCGGTTCTGGTCTACAATGGTTAGAGGCTATATTTTTGGTTCCTTGAAGTTTTATCTGGAAGTGTCCAAGTCTGACTTCCAGTTATTCTGTTTCCTTGTAGTCTTTTAAAATGGCGATTGGTTTCTAGTTCAGCTCTGCCAATTGTGCCGGTACCAGTCTTTGATGGTATCCCATGATACCATCGAGATAAGTACGATCCGGAATCGACCTCCATTCTTACATTCTGGCCCTCGCATCCAGACTGCCACATGTACCTTTTGGCCATTTGTTGCGTTAGAGTGGCTGATGGTGATGGTTTGATGAGTTTTCCGTCTTCCTATAGTTTTCGTTTGGCCGTTTGCCTTTGCCTTCGCGACTCTCACAGCTTCCATGTTGTCTTTCTTTATTTCTTGGTGGTGTGTTGTCCCTCCATCTGGGGCTGTAGCTTTCCGGTTTCGGCATACTCGTGTGATGTGGCCCCTGCCGTTCGCAGTACTGGAAACACAGCGTCTAAGAACCGGCACTCAGAACGGGGATGGTCTCCTCTGCATCCGGCACCTGAAACCCCAACTTTGACCATTTTTCAGTCGCCGCTCTCACTCAGCCTGGAGTCTGTGGATTTCTTCATCATCCTCGTGATCTGGACGATCCACCGTCTGTATAACGTGCGGCGTTTGTGTGTGCTTTCTACCTTCTTCTCGGTGTTCTGACTCGTCTGGTCAGTTTCTTTGGTGAGTTGGCATTCATCTCCTGCATCTTTGCCGCTGACTTTTTGGTTGCTTCTGCTGCCGTGGCTTCAGCAAAAGCCTTGGTAAAAATCTTTGGCCAGGTTAGCAGCCGGCTTTGTAGGGTAAGGTCTCTTAGGCCGAGGACCACGCGATCCCTCATGGCTTCGTCCATGTTTAGGAATCACATGCTCTCTCCAATGTTCCCTTGAGAGCGGCTATAAAGTCTGCGATGCTCTCACCTTCCCTCTGGTCCCGTTTGTTAAAACTCGTGTCTCCTGATGAGGCTGGAGATGGGTCGCTGCATAGTGGAGCCTTCAGCAGCTTCTCTAGGGTCTTGGCCAGGCCATCTGCTTCACATCGTTGGTTTTGCTAGTGCCTTGGCATCTTGAACACTGTGGCCTACAGTGTGTCAGGAATACAGCTCTTTTGCGGTTGTCTGAGATTTCCTTGTACATCGTTACTTTCCAGAGGAACATGAGGAATCTATCGATATAGGATTCCCAGTCCCCTGCTGCTGGTTGAATGGTGCGGGTGGTGAGTTGGTTCCAGCCCATTTCATCTGCTCGGTTTCTCAGTGCCACGTGCCTGACTGATCTCCTTTCTCAGAATCCCACCTTCGTCGCCAGTGTTCTGTTCACGAAATGAGACTCAGAGATCAGCGTAACTTCAGCTCTTTTATTTAGTTCCGCAAAGTCCGTGTTAACCAGGAGCCGTGGCAGCTCTTTTTATAGAGAGCTGCTCGTGGCTAGTGTCCAATGACGGCTACTTGTTTTTCCCGCCGCTCAAATTAGCCAATCATAGCCCTACTATGATTGGCCAATTGACGTTGAGAAAAGTAGCCAATCAGCGTCAGTTATTTGTTGTCCAACAGGAATAGCTTATTAGGAGTATGTTAATATGGAACAGGATCAATATACATACAAACCCTGATTGAAGAGGTGACAAATTAGACTGCTCTGTGCAGGGGAAGGCATTAACCCTCTTGCTTTCGTCAGTTTTCAGAAAAAAAAAGTCACCCACACCACACTTTTTTGGCTTTTAGAGAGAAAGCTCTAAGGGAAGTCAATCACAACACAGCAAATTTGCCACAGTTCTAAGACTAAGAATATCTGCTTGCTTGCCTTCTTTTGTCATTATGCTGGTTTATGTTTTATCTTGTAGGTCAAAGTGAACATGTGAATAATTTTACAACCTCTCAGATTTATGCTTGTGGGCAATAGAATACCATGTCATGGTATACCACTACTCAGTAGTCTTACCCTGAGGGTTTAAATGAAGATATCGGTACTTATCCTTGATTTAAACATATCTCTCTTTAAGGTTTCCTTTGCAGCTCACAATCCCTTTTGTACTACAAATCAAAGAACTGCTCTCAACCTCAATTGGTTTTGCAAAACACTCTCATTAATTGCATAAGGTAAAATAATTCTGTGCCGTACTTTTCCTTTAATGGAGATTTTTCTTCTTTTTCATTTACTTTCATTCCCAATAGAGATAAAACAGTTGCTACATGTTTCTAAAATGGTGCTGTGCCTTGTAACTAATTATTCTTATGCTCATGAAGGCAATATTCTTGAATTTGATATCTGAGTTCCATAAACAGATATTTTTGGAGTTAGACTAATTTGACAACTTCTTTCTGTAACTTGAATTTATTCTCTTTTAGATATTTGCTGAACTATTTAAAATGGACCCAAGTTATCCATTTTAAAAATATTGTTATATTATATATGTTTTGTCCAAGTTATTTCAATATCCCTTTTGTACTGTTTCTGTTTTCACCATTATCCATCTGTTGGGATGGATAAAACCTCTTACTGGAATGTGAGATTCTGCTTTCTCTTTTGTTTCACAAATTGTCCTGCTCCCATAGCAAACAGGAGTCCTTGCTGGAGATGATCAAAAAGTTAAGATGGTGGCTACAACTATGCCAGGCCCATTTTTATGTTCCTTGTGATTTGAAAGGGTGGACTTTGATCACATGGTTGTGGCCACCATCTTCATTTTTTAGCCCTCCCTGTGGAAATGGAGCCCATGTGTTAAGGGAGAGCAATTGTTGAATCTCAAGAAAAACTGGACAAGAAAGGCCCCGTTTTGCCAGATTTGCTTTTCAGCATTTTTAACATGATGCTTCATCTGACCCTTGGGAAGAACAGCAGAAGAAACCAAAACTACTGGGAGGACCTGAGATGCTAGTTTCTCCACAATGGGGCTAGCAAGGCAGCCTTCAGTAAATCCTGACTCTTCTTTGGCTCCAATTGTTTTCTTTTGCAGGAAATCTGGATGGAGAGAAATATGAAGATGTTAACTGAGGGAGGGGGGGAAGGAGCATATGCAGTAGATGACTTTAAAAACATCTTGGGAAGCTGGACTGATCTGTTCATTTCTCACAAATTAACACCAGTGAGTCATGCAAAACCTTGTGAGAGCCCTAGCTTTGAATATTGTTTAAAGGAGCCTTATGCTTATATAGTACTCTCCTTTTCTGGATACTTTTCCTCTTTAACTGCTATTCAGAGGTTTCCTTTTAATCTGATTCTGGAGGTGATGCCTAGCCAATTGTGGTTAAAATTGCTTCATTTTCCATACAAACATATTATAACGGAAGGCTTCGCTGTTATAATTTGCTATTTCCTCAACCCCCTTTCATCTTACCCAACAGTAAAATCAAGGAAGGAAAGAGGGAGAGCTTACAAAACCTTTGGAGTTGCACCTAGTCCTCTAACTCAAAGATATGTTGCTCTTAATATATTCAATATGCCTTTATCAGTTGCTCTATATGACACATATTATAGGCAAGCTACATAAAAAGGATGCTTTTTAAAAAAAAACTGCAAAATTCGATAGCAGAAATCCAGAGTATGCAGAAATGTTCCTCAAAATAGATGCATGCATTTTGCATTACTGCTACCTGTAATGTGAAGTTCTTTTTTAGACAGGGCAAGGACTTGAGCATTTGTATGTAACATTCATCCTGTGAGAAATTGTCCCAGGAAAGAAATAATTTTCCAAGTACTTCACAGTTCTTGAGATGTTGTTTAAAAAATGTTGCACAGTTCAATTTCTCTGATGTTCAAATTTAAATTATGTAAGCAACTCCATCATTTTTAAAAAATGTATGACTTAAATGCTAAAATCACCATAGGACAAGAAATAAAAACAGTAAAAGACAACCCTCTCCAAACAAAACAGAAACAAAATAATTATTGAAATATCTGTTTAATAATCTCAATGGTTTATTTCTAACAGTTGAGAAATTACTGTATTGGTTATGGAAAACAATAATATAGGCTGGTAGATTCTTATCTGGCTCTTAGTGATTAATTATGTGACATAAAATTGGTGTCGATTCTTAGTGACCTCATAGATAGACTTTCTCCAGGATAATCTGTCCACACCTAACCCTTCAAGTCTTCCAATAGCATACCAACTGCTGTTGTCATGACTGTCTTTTTCTTCCTTCCATTTTTATCAACATTATGGGTTCTTCAAGGAAATTGAATCTTTGGGTCAAAGATAACATAATGAACCAAAATATTATAATTTGAACTTAGTCAGTTGTGCTTCAAGTAAGAATCCACATTGATTTATTCGATGAATGATTTGTGGCATTCAGAGGATTCTAAAAAGTCTTCCCCAAGGTTCAAAAGCCTCAATACTTTTTCTGTACTGTTTCTTCAAACTCCAGCATTTGTTTCCAAACAGTATCATGGGGAAACCATTGCCTGCTTGGTTATGATCTTTGTTGATGCAAAATATCATGGCAAGTGAATTCCTTCTGAATTTGAAGAATTTTTGGAAGACTAAATCTGTTTCCATCTCTGATGTCTTCCAGATGTTGTTATAATACTGTTTGGGTTTTCTAACAGCTATCTGAAATTCTGTATTAAGATTCTTTCCGGTATCTTTGCTCTCTTCTCTTGTTCTACTGTATTATCTTCTGACTGAAAGCATCTCCTTCCAGTACATTTCAAGTGCTTGATGCCTAAGATTCATTTCCTCTTTCACTGTATTATGCTTTCTTGTGTTCATGCTATTTACACTCCATGTTGCCACCATAATTTGGCCTTTACAGCTTTGGATTTTCTTTTTCTGCATGGCTGCATCAGCCAGTAGACACCTCAAAAGCTTTAACTGAAGTACATCACACCTGGATGCCATCTGACTTGATCCAGCACTCTTTTATCAATCCCTCTCATCATGTCTATCCATGGAATTATCTTGACAAAATATGAGCATGCTAAAATGTAGGAGTGCCTTGCCATTGCTGTTGTCACTAAAGTAACCATTGCTTCCAACATCTTATATCACTGGTCCCTTGCTTGTTTTAGTTGATCAGCTGGAATGACCTTTACACCTTGGATGACCCTGCTAAAAGTAGATACTTTTCTTCTATACTTCTGGTGTGCCTCATTCTAATCCTCTCTTCCCTGCCTTATCATTTAAAGACAGCAAAGCAGGATCTGGGAGAAGGTTGTTCCAAAGTAAACTGATGTGGAATAAGCCTGTGAAAGGCAATCCTGAAGGGCCAAAGACTGAGCTAAAGTGAAATGGTTTAGCTACTCCAACCTAAGAATGAAATATGACATATATAGTGTTTTGTGGAGTGACAGTTTTTCAAAGAGTGACTTGATTAAATCAAATTATCCTACTGAAGCTTCATGAGTTCTAATTCAAACTATAATTTTACATTTTAAAATATTGATTTAGGAATTTAATATTCAGAGAATGGGAGATGAGTTTCAAAGGGAGGGGTGTATTGATATGAAAACCACCATGGGTAGTTTCAGATGTTGTGATAATCCAAGTTCCCCCCCCCACAAAAAATTATGCTTGATGCATAATAGTAGCATAAACCTAGTGACTATATTAAATGCATAGAAAGTATACCTGATTGCCCTGGAATGCTGAAGCGGTACTTTGAGCCATACTCTGTGGACATGAACTGAGGTCCCTACAAATGCAAAAGAGGAGAAGACCATGTTTCTGGAATTAACTTGCTCTTATCTTCTCAATATATTTTCAGTCTCGCTAAGTTATATCCCATCCACTTTTCCCTCTGTGAGTAAACCAGTTATTGTTGCTATACTTCATTAGCTCTCTTGCTCTTTTAGAAAACATTGCCCTTTCTCCTTAGCTGCCTTTCATGTCTGGATTTCATGTCTAATTCCTTTGTGATGCCAGCTACTCAAATCACTACTCAAAGCTCGCTACTAATCGCTACTCAAAGCTCACATTTTCTGTGGTGTCTCTTTGTCTAATTCTCAACTGTAATGAAGCCTAAGCAAGTAGTTGGAATTGTTTGATTTTTATAGCTACTGTTAAGCTTCCAAGTCCAATACTGGTTATCACTGAGAAAACCAAAGCTTACTCAGAATGTTTTCCTGTTTGAGCAGAGCAGCAAATGCCTACCTGTTGAGTACCCGGGTTTATCCAAATTGTTCTGACATTTGAGGCAGAAAACCCTATAAGTGCTTCTCCCTCAATATCACCGCCTGCATCACATATCAAATCCCCAATCCCTTGCTGCCTTCTAATGGCATCTCATTCCAATTATTGGAGCCCACAGACTCACATGTCTTGCGTTTTCCACTTCAACTGAGCCTTTTCCAAATGCACTGTGAAGCACAGGGACATGTCTGGGCTCCAGCCCTATCACAGCTTCAGCTCCCTGGTTGGCTGTGTCAAAATGGACTCTTTTGATCTGTAATATCAAATCCAGTTGGCCTCTGAGAAGAGCAATGAGCTAAAACATAATGAGATGAAGGGAATGGAAATGCCACTGAACCTACTCTAGGAAAGAAAGAGAGAAGATCAAAATAGACCATTCCAAGACATTGTTCACAGTGGCATCCAAAGTCCATCTTAAGACAATGTGGTATGAGCTGCTATCACAAATTAAGAAAGAAAGAAAGAAAGAAAGAAAGAAAGAAAGAAAGAAAGAAAGAAAGAAAGAAAGAAAGAAAGAAAGAGGCTTATTCAAAAGCTGCTCAAGTTCCCTTGGCACCTCAGGCTTTGGCACCTCTAGCCCACTTTCTGATAAGAAACTCCAATACATTTAGATAACTTTTTGCTGCCTTTTATGGTATCCAAAATCCATATGGTATCCATATCCAAAATATGCCTGAGGCATATGCTTTCCTCCATTGATAGGATGAGTCTTGAAAGCAATTAGAAAGGCAGAAATGCCAAGAAATATTTCCTATATTTCCTTAGCTGAAATTGTGACCTGTGTTTTATCTATGGCCAGGTCTTGCTACCAGAAGACAAGAAAGTTTTGAAATAACATATGTTATACCTCTCCATCTCATTCTTTTTCTTTTTCCGATATACTTTAAACAAAATAGCATGAATTGCAGCATATAACTTTTGAATAAACATTTGAATCTCTGTTGTAGTAAACATTTTGAAAAATAAGGTTATGGTGTTTTTCTAAAAGCCCACAACATAGAAGGTAAACTGCATTTTGCTTTTGGTGCAACAATGTAGCAACATAAGACCATAATTATGAAGACTTTGCACTTGGCAAAACTTAAGCCCATGTCCCACTGCACCAACGGATGCAAAGAGGATGTAAAATGTTAAAAAAGCTTGCCATCCATTGGAAAACGCTATGCATCCGTTGTGTACTCATTACATATGTGTTTCATATGCTCTATCCATCAAGCATCCATCATCTGCAATTTCATCCGCGCAAGAAGTTTTGAGCTGCACAAAACTTTGTGAACAGATGAACTTTCCGCTGTGTACGATGTAAATTCATGACATCCGAGCAACAAACGTTCTATGTCCCTTTATCATCCATTAAACGTCCACTGTATCCTCTCTGCATCCTCTGGGCATCCCCTCAACTCACATCCGCTGCAGCTGAAAATGGAAAGAGGGAGGAAACAAAAGGTACACGGAACGTCTACACAGCGTTAGTAGCACGGAAATAGAAAGGATGCGCAGTGAACGGTTTGCATCCGATATACATCTGCAAGGCTTCCTATGAACATCTGTTTAAACATCCCCGCTCACGTCCGTTCTTTTCTGTTCTTTTCCGTTCTGTTTATGCAAATTTTCGCCACTTTTTGGAGCGGATCACAACGGATGGAGCCACCCCTGAAATTTTGCTCATCCGCTGTATCCTTTATGCATACATTTTGCGTCCGTCGGCCAGTGGGACAGGGCCTTAAGCATCAATTCCATTGCCTTTTCCTATATAATATAAGCAGTTGCAGATTCACAAAGGTAGCTGGGTTCTTATTAAAATTATGTCTGGGTGTTTTCAAGGGTCACATTAAGGTACAGACTTACTCAAATAGGTCTCTTCTATTTACAGCAATTTCACTTGAAATGTTCTCTATACTGACACGCATGTACATACAGTAGCTCTCATTGGATTAAGTTCTAAATCTCAATGATGATTCCTTAATGCCTTAATATTATTTATTTTAAAAAGAAGGAGGAATTTAGCATATACTTGGGGAAGGGGCAGGACAGAGCAGTCTCTTATTAACCAGCTAGCCAAACTTTGTTTGGCAGTGCACTCTGCATACTCAGCTCTTGGCTGGTTAAGTAAGTAAACAAATAAATCTCCTTCCATGTAAACAGCTCTGTTTTCATAGCATCCCAATTTATGTTCAGATCTGAAAAAATCAGAACAGTCTGAAACAATATCATCGTGGCTTTAAAAAAGAGAAAGCAAGTTTGCAGAAAATTTAATCTTATGAAACTCTCCTGTGGCCACTTTCAGCAATCAGGTGCTCTGCAGGTATATTGGATTGCCCCAGAATCCCATTCATGATTGTTGAACTGTTTAGAAGAACCAATCAGAAGGCCGTAGAGTCGTAGTTTTGATAAATGGGTTTTTCCAGATGTTATTTGATGATGCACATATGGACACTGTTTCTCCCCATGTATACAGAGATGCACACATACATTCAAACCTACACAAGTCTGAGATATTTTTTAAATGTTGTTCCATTTATCTATTGTACACACAGTACATCAAAAGTAAACTGAGTAATATATATAGCATTGTGCTATACATAGTTTTTTGTGCTGGTCCGTTTGCGGCATCAGATTTTAACTCTCTTAGTCATCTTTGTTCATTCTGAATCCTGACACATTCTCACCTGATCTTATAAATTTAGCAATTTTGCTTCCACCTTGCATGGCAATAGAGTGCACTAGATCTTGTGACAAAGCAGAGAGAAGTTCAATTATCCAAAGATTCAATATTTCTCCTCTCAATATACACACATTATCTTTCAGCATTGATCCACATTTACAGTGTAGGGAACCCTAACAGAATAACAGAGTTGGAAGGTACATTGGAGATCTTCTAGTCCAGTCCCCTGCTTAAGCAGGAAACCCTATACTATTTCAGACTAGTGATTGTTTAATCTCTTCTTTAAAACCTCCACTGTTGGGGCACCCACAACTTATGAAGGCAAGTTGTTCCACTGATTAATTGTTCTAAGTGTCAGGAAATTTCTCCTTAGTTCTAGATTGTTTCTCTCCTTGATCCTCTCCGTTGATTAGTTTCCACCTATTGCTTCTTGTCACTGCCTTCAGCGTGCTTTGGGAAAATAGATTGACCCCCTCTTCATTTGTTGCGGCAGCCTCTCAAATATTGAGAACGGTTGCTATCAATGTCCATCCCTAATCCTTCTTTTCATTAACTAGGCATATCCAATTCCTAACACTGACTGTAAAGGCTAGGTCACACTGGCCCGACGGATGCAAAACATATGCAAAAGGACACAGCGGACGAGCAAAATTTCAGGGATGGCTCCATCCGTTGTTTATCGCGCTCTCAAAAGTGATCCAAATTTGCATAAACAAACGGAAAACAATGGAAAGGAACGACGTGGGAGGAAAAATGTAGCGGGGATGTAAAGCGGATGTTCGTAGGAAGCCTAGGCGGATGAAAGCAGATGTGCAAGCGGAATGACACATCCGCAGGGCTTCCGGGGAAATAGCAAAGCGGATGCGTAGCGGAAGGAGCGGATGCATAGCGGATGATGCAGATGCATCAACGGGACACCTATAGGATGCAGAGGCGGATGCAGAGCGGATGCAGAGCTGATGCAAAAGAGGATCAAAGCGGGTACTGCGCATAGCGGGGAGGATGAATGCAATCTCGCTTGAGGATATAAAGATGCAGCTCCCAAGCAGGTCACCATTCAGAGGAAAGACCTGCTGCCAGAGAATCTTGAGAGAACACCATGGGAAGAAGAAGAAGCCTGTGCCTACTCTCCCAGCCCTGGCAAGAAGGACAGAACCACCATCCCACCCCCTGGCGCTGATCTTGAAGCTGCTGGTGCTGCTGCTGCTGCTGCTGTTGGTGCTTCTCCTGCTGGTGCTGCTGGTGCTTCTCCTGCTGCTGGTGCTCCTGGTGCTGAATCCGCATGCTGGTGCTTCTCCAGCTCTGCTGGTGCTCTGCTCTGCTGCGCTCGTGCTCTCTCCTGCAGCCTGCTGGTGTTTCTCCTGCTGCTGCTACTGGTGGTGGACCAGCGCCAAGGCCCTCAAAAGCCCTGCTGCTGAAACGGCCTTGAAGCCCCTGCCAGAGGGAGGAAGAGGCAAGGCAAGGAAGAGGGAGAGAGGAACCAGTACTCCATTTCCGAAAGACCATGAAGGAGGAGGTGCTGAATGGCCGAGGGAGAACGAGTACTGTGCGAGGAAGGGCCACAGGCTCTATCGCGACACCAAGAGGAAGCAGCGAAGCTTGGAAAGGAAAGGCGGAGAGCCTGGGCTATACACTTCAGATGCACTCCTTGGATGGTGGAGAGCTACAATGCACACCTGGTATGGCAAGCTGCACTTGAAGAACAATCCGGACAGGCCGCTGTCAAGCTCACTGACCAGGAGCACCTATGTCATGGTCAGTCCAATGCAGCTTCCTGGAGGGGTGAGATCCACCACCGAGGAGCAGCCCCTCTGTCAACCCTCTCCCTCAGACAGCCCGACAGAGAGCCACTCCTCTTCCAGCCAGGAGACAGCTACCATGTCCAGGCAGGTGTCGTCTGGAGGGCCCCACGACAGAGACCCCCCCAACAGCTGAAGCTCCCATGCCAGGAGGACGTGGAGGATCCCTGTCTCAAATGGGAGGCAAGAAGAAGCAGGAGCCAGAGACCAACCCACAGAGAAGCGCAGAGAGGCAGACGCGGGAGGAACAGAGCCACACTGTCCTCTTGGAGATCAGGGACACAATCACAGCTAGCAACAGATCTCCTCTCCCACGCTGGTCCACTTCGACAACCACCTCAAATCGCAAGCCCTTCATCACCTACGTGAGCCAGATCCTCATGGACATGCCGAGGCCCAGTACCAGGCTTGAATGAGAGAATCACAGCTCTGTCTGGCCACACCCTCCAAGCCCAGCTGATCCTGATGCTACCACGCTCAAGTCTGCTCCTCCACCCCAGGCGACTATCACAGCCCTTCCACGGATTTCACCAGCACCCTCTCGCCTACCAAGCCTACAAACTACCAGGACTTCCCCACAGCAGAGGCAGCCCTTCCCAAGTCCAGGCCCAGTTCCCTCGGACACCACAGAGCGCCACACGGACGCCTCACCTGACCCAGCTGCAGACCAGACGGCCCCACTACACTCCTCCTTCCTCCACCCCACAGCCAAGTCCTTCATCATAACATCTGTCATCAGTCTGGTCGGCTCACTCCCAGGTACTTGGATGAAGGGCCTCTCAACCTCACGGGAGCTGCGAGTCAGCTCTCTGAGAGCTTCCTGCATGCATGCCATCTTCTTGTGTACTCTCGGGGCCAGGCCACCCAAATGGCGCTCAGCCCAGCACTCCACGAACAGCCACCTCCACATCCCCTGGCCTTTACATCTGAGACCATGGCACGCCTGCAGAGTGACTGAGAAGAGTGCCAGAGACTGGGTTGTTACTGCTCACTTTATCTTTGCGTTAGACATTTACTTGGTCATTTTCCTTTTAATAAGTCAGTACAGTTTGTTATTAATAAAGGTTATCTTTGATTCACGACACTTGGTCCATTTTTTTTTACTTAATAAAGTGTTGGTGAAAAACTTTGAAAAAACGGTTAGCCCTTTGCATGCTTGTGGATTGGTAGGATAGCTTGGGATGGATAGCTGTGGACGAGGTAAGGATAGCTTGTGATTGCAGTAAGTATAGCTGTGGGATGGGTAAGGATACGTTGTGGGATAGGTAAGGATAGTTGTGGGATAGATAAACTCCCAGTGCAAGCCATAGTGGGACTGTATGGTCCGCTCACAACCCTCCCAAGTGCTGCACACATATGGCCTTTTTATCAATACACATTTAATGCATTGATCAACGACATTCTCAGCATAAACAGAAACCTTTATTAATGCCCTGTTTCATTGTAGGGCCACTCAACATATCATGCACAATGTCATCAGTGTGTGAGACAGGCTCAAGGAAGCAATCCATTAAGCATCTACCATCCTGTCTTTGCCACTCCACTGCTCCAGGCTGGGAGAGTTGCACCAGTGTTTCAGGAGGTTGGCGCTCTGCTTCATCGATTCCTTCACGTAGAGCCTGTTGGGGCCTTGCACATCCACAGGTGTCTATCAGGTTTTTGTCCTTGCCCTCCATTCACCAGGCTCCATGTCCCCATTTAGCCTTGTTGACGTCCAACTGCGCAAAGCGGTCCTCGCTGCAACACCACTGGTAGCGGGTGCGCAATCCGGGAGGATTGTGCAGGATGCAGCAAGCTTCCACGATGCTCCTCACAGTCCCTCGGTGATGTCTGCACGGTGGTGAGGAAGTACATGGAACCTGTTGGCCAGGATGCCAAAGCCATTCTCCACCACCCGCTTGCCCTGTACAGCCGTAGTTGAAGATCCTCTCTTCATGGGTGAGGCATCCTGGAATTGTAGGGCTTCATGAGGTAGGTTCTGAGGGCGAAAGGCGTCATCACCACACGATGAAGTAGGGCACATCTTGTGTGTCGTTGGGCAGGCGAGGGATCTGGAAAACCCATGATGAGGTTGCATTCCAGCCCCTCCTTGAGGTCACTGGCATTATATATCTGGGCATCTGAAGCTGACCCGTTGCCTGAAGGCATCGATGTACATGAACTTGTAGTCAGCATCAACCATGGCAAAGAGGAATGATGCTAAGAAGGCCCTTGTAGTTGAAATAATTGGACCCTGAGTTGGCTGGAGCTTTGCAGGCCACGTGCTTCCATCTATGGCTCCAACGGTTGTGGAGAATCACCTCTGAATACCACTGCTCTGCAATTTTCTTCAGCCTTCTTCAGTGGTAGGACACTGGAGGAGCTCCTCCACGTATTCTTCGATAATGGCCTGCACCACTTCTCTGACCACAATGCTGATGGTGTTGTGTGGCACCCTCCAGGCATACTGCATGTTTCTGTATGTGGTCCCAGAAGGCCAGGTGGGCGCAGAGTCAGTGCCACCTTCAGTCCAAGGCCCTGGCTGGGACGGAAGTTGGTGCTTGGCTTGGTCAACGATGCTGGGTCTCAGAATCTCATCAACTTCATCAAACATGGCTGGTGGGCATCCCTGATGAAGTGCTGGAATGCACAAGTGCTTCATCCTCAGCTCCACCATCAAGCTTGTTATAGAGTCCAAATCTCACTCTTCTTCCCAATCCATCTTCGGACCCCCAGACAGCTCTCGTGATGTCTCCTTCTTCTCTTGCGTAGAAAAGGTGAAACAGTCTGAAGAGGGCTTGGTTCTGGGATGTTGAATGATGGCGCTACCAAAAGGAGTGTGCGATGATCCCATGGTGGACATCAATGGATGATGTGGAAGAGCAAGAGCAAGGCTGAAGAGGTCTGCAACCCATGGCTGCTTGACTGATAGTGAGATCCAGGTGATTTCCTTCCCCTTTTTATAGGAAATATCAGTTTTCCGCTAGGTGTCCTTCCACATACTCTAGACATCCTCCAGACATCCTAAATATCTGAGATACGTTCCATATACGATGTTTTGTCCGTTTAAATGCTTTATATCCGAACTGCATGTGCTTTCATCCTTTCTATGTCCGTGCTACTAACGCTGTGTGGATGTTCGCGTCCTTTCACTTCCTCCCTCTTTCTGCTTTCTGCTGGAGTGGATGGAGTTGCGCAGATGCCCAGATGGATGCCGAGAGAGGATACATTGGATGTATAACGGATGAAACAACGGACGTAGAACGTTTGTTTGCCCGTATGTTATTGTCGATGTAGAGTCGTACGTGGCAGAAAGTTCATCACACCTCAAAAAGTTTTGTGCAGCTCAAAACTTTTTGAGTGGAATGAAATAGCAGTAGACGGATGTTCACGGATAGAGTGGATGAAAGACGTATGCAGTGAGTACACACACGGAATGCATTGCATTTTTACCAAGGATTGCAAGCTTTTTTGTCCGTTTTACATCCTCTTTGCATCCGTTGGTGCAGTGTGACAGGGGCTTAAGTCAATATCAGTGGACATTGTTACTACCATTCTCAGGAAAACATATATCCATAAGAGAAAGCCAGAATGTAAAGTTAGGACTTACTGTTTTGGTTGTAGGAAAAGTTAGAGGCTTTTCTCGACCATATCCACTGCCTGGCTGATGTACACTCCAGGGAAGAGGATACTTCCCATCTGGGAGTTGAAGGGGCTGGAAATGTTTATTTGTTGTTGATTCATAGTTATCTTGGAGGAATTTCCTGGTTTAGGGAAGATAATAAACAGTTCAAGAACAAGTCTGCTTTCCAGCCCAAAAACATTTTATGAATTTTGCTCATGTCCCAGATTTGGAGAAGACTCCTAAAGATATCATGGACTGTCAAACAAAACAAGCAAACAAACCAGAGCTCCCATTTAAAGCAAAAGACCAGACTTAAATTATTTCAAATACATTATACAGAGACCTAGCTTTCTGGAGAAGACTCTAATGCTGAAAAGGGTAGAAGGAAAGAAAAAGAGCACAATTAACAGCAGAGCAGATGGACTTAGGTACAATGATGATTAATGTGCCATTGGAAGACCTGAAGGAATTGTCATGGAATTGAAGGAATTGTCTATCAATGTGTTCACTAAGTTCAACAGCAATTTGAGGGCACTTAATAATCAAGGATCTCCAAAAGATGACTGATCAGTGGCACAGGATATGTGAAAAATGTGTGTTAGTTTCCCCATTGTTCAAGATTAGTTTTAAGGGAATTATAATTCTAATTCTTCTCTGAGAACTCTTGGTTGTCAATTAGCAACTGTTCAACTGTTTCTACTGGTCTCCCATAGAAACTCTACAACACATTCTTCTCATCACTCAGTCAAGAAAGCTGCAGGTGAAGATTTGAAGAATATGGATTTGAACAATATACTAAAATATTTCACAAATGTCTTCTGCAACAAATGTTTTAGGGATCTCCCCCCCAACTTGTTATCAAAAAATATTCTCCAAAACAATGCAGCTCAGCTTTGATAGTTTCTGAATTTATCAATATGGCAACATTAACCACATATTTAGTGCCAACATTTAATGAATGAGACTGATGATTGTACTCACACAGTTTGTAGACTAGTGACAAATGCAGTGGCTGACTTTATCATGGTGTTGCCTGAGCATTCTAGCACAAATCAGTGTACCTTGGCCTTATAGTACTTTACTATGGAAATACTGTTGGTTGTACAGTTCTGGATTCTGAATCCCACTGACTCAGAGACAATCTATCAAATGGGAGAATCCAGACTTTCAACATCTAAAGCACTCTGGCTTCATATCCACTTTAATGATGTCCTCTTGAAACAGATTGTTGATTTTATAACTTAAAAATTGATGTCCAGATGCAAATTATCCATATTAGTCCACTTTCTGTACACGAACAGTTTAAAAGTTTTTCCCATGTTCACCACACATCATTACATTCACTTTTGAGAACCTGGAGTGGTCTCTTTTGCCAACTCAGTAAAAGTCATATGCAGCATACTTCTCTGAATGAGAGTTATCAAATACCTCATCAGGTATCTGTACTCAGATTGCCTCTGTTTTTGAGAGCACCCATCTCTTACCAGTTTTGGTAATTTAATACACACCTCCTAAAGCAGGGTAAACATAGCTGCTTGTGCTCTTTTAACAAATGGCACATTTTATGGAAATAATGGGTGTTAACTGTTATGATTCTCCAGAAGTGAGCAGAAAATTATTTTGGAGAATTTCTGAAGAGGGATTGCAAAAGCAGATCAGTCTGAGCACCCTGAGAGGCAGGCTAGAGAAGCCATCTGTTTCAGAAGCAAGTGACAAAGTCTACCTAAGCAGCACCAGAGCTGTCCATTTTGGACACTGATTTCAAATGTTGAAGCTGTTAATGCTGAACAAGGTAAGTGTGTCACATCTCCTATCTTATGGGGAAAAAAATCCAGTTGAGAATCCAAAACAATACTGACCAGAAAAACTGAATCCGGTAATGCACTACCATAGTATAATTTGTAGTAGTGTGGATTGTGTTGTACAAAATGTTCATCAACAGTTATATTTGTATGTGCTACATAAGCAATGTGGTTCTCTTTGTCAAAAGTAGGAGGCTACACAGTGCCATTTGCTTTGGTGGCGCACTTCACATTGCTTCATTTCTCCCTGTCATCACCTATTGCTTGCCAAATCAAGAGAGGCTGTGCAGTCACTGCAGAGGCAGAAGCTCTTTAGACTCTAACAAGGGAAAACTAGAGAAGGCACTGCTGTTTTTTGTCACAGCTTGCCAAAGCTTTTGGGAAACAATGGTGGAGGGGAATGATCTTGGAGGACAGGAGGAAGAGCAGCTACCAAGGCAATAGCTAACTGAAAGAGGCTGAACATAGCCAAGAAAGTAATGTGAGTAAATGTCTCAGAAATTTCCCTAGTTCACACAAAGATAAAGGGAAGGAAGAACGAAGTAAATTTAGACTTGCAGTATTCCGGGCATTTTATTATAGGTAGCTTTACAAAAAAGTAGTATCAATCTCCATGGCATTGGTTTTGTACAGGTGAAACTCAAAAAATTAGAATATCATGCACAAATTCATTTATGTCAGTAATGCAACCTAAAAGGTGAACCTAATATATGAGATAGATTCTTTACATGCAAAGCAAGACAGTTCAAGCCATGATGTGTCATAATTGAGATGATCATGGCTTACAGCTCATGAAAACCCCAAATCCACAATCTCAGAAAATTAGAATATGTGAAAAGGTTCCAATATTCTAGGCTCAAAGTGTCCTACTCTAATCAGCTAATTAAGCCATAACACCTGCAAAGGGTTCCTGAGCCTTTAAATGATCTCTCAGTCTGGTTCAGTAGGAATCACAATCATGGGAAAGACTGCGACCTGACAGTTGTGCAGGAAACCATCATTGACACCTTCCATAAGGAGGGGAAAGCCTCAAAAGGTGATTGCAAAAGAAGTTGGATGTGTCCCAAAGTGCTGATCAAAGCACATGGATAGAAAGTTATGTGGAATGGAAAAGTGTGGAGAAAAAGGTGCACAAACAGCAGGGATGACCGCAGCCTGAAGAGGATTGTCAGAAAAGGCCATTCGAAAGTGTTGGGGACTTTCACAAGGGAGTGGACTTGAGGCTGGAGTCAGTGCATCAAGAGCTACCACTCACAGATGATCCTGAACATGGGCTTCAAATGTCGTTATTTCCTCTTGTCAAGCCGCTCCTGAAAAACAAAACAACATCAGAAGCATCTTACCTGAGCTGAAGAAAAACAGAACTGGTCTGTTGTTCAGTGGTCCAAAGTCCTCTTTTCTGATGAGAGCAACTTTTGCATCTCATTGGAAACCAAGGACCCAGAGTCTGGAGGAAGAATGGAGAGCACACAGTGCAAGATGCTTGAAGCCAGAAAGATGAGAGACATGAGACCAAACAATGCAGAAGAGCTAAAGGCCGCTATTGAAGCATCCTGGTCTTTCCATAACACCTCAGCAGTGTCACAGGCTGATAGCTTCCATGCCACACTGCATTGAGGCAGTAATTGCTGCAAAAGGGGCCCAAACCCAAGTACTGAGTACATATGCATGCTTATATTTTTCAGAAGGTCTGATATTGGTTCTATGTACAATCCTTGTTTTATTGATTGCATGTAATATTCTAATTTTCTGAGATTGTGGATTTGGGTTTCATGAGCTATAAGCCATAATCATCACAATTATGACAAATCACGGCTTGAACTATCTTGCTTTGCATGTAATGAGTCTATCTCATATATTAGTTTTACCTTTTAAGTTGCATTACCTGAAATAGTGAACTTGCCGATATATTCTAATTTTTCGAGTTTCACCAGTACTCTAATCTATCTTGAAGGGCTAACATTATCCAGAGGAAGCAAGAACTGTGTCCTCTGTTGTATTCATCAAAACCTTTGCCAGAAGAGGCAAGCAGAATGTCATCTGCCTTACTTGCCAGGTCTGGAGGATGAGCAATATCTTTCCCAATAGCTCTTGTCAAAGCTTGGGGAATGTTGCCAGAGTATGCTGCACAGGAGAGCAAAACAAAGCCAGGTGATCACTTTACTTGGCTCCTAACAGTGCAATGATTCTGTTGCTTCATGAAGCAGTTTCCAGAAAGTATCAGTTTATCCAATCAAACACTCCCTAGAAGATTTGCATTGCCTTACAATAACATGACCACTCCATCTGCAAAGAGAAAGTAATGGAGGATGAGCACACTGAGTTTGTGGCTGTTCTCTGGTCACACATTTGTTGTTACACTTTCTGGCAACATTAGAAACACTTCAGAAAAAAGAACCATGCTGCTGAAGAGTAAGAACTATGGTAGTGCAAGATAAACTGTGTCATTGTTTCAGAGATATTTCCTTGCCTACACAGAGGAATAAAATGAGGAAAGAAAAAAAAAAAGCAGTGGGAGCAGAAGCAACTTCCAACTTCCTGCCAGCTTCCTCATTGAATTTCCTTGTGGGAAGCTGGGATGAGGCATTAGAAATTACCCTTCCCTTCCCAGTGGCTGCTGCTGGGTGCGGGGAGCAAGTGAAGGATAAAGAGACTTGTTGAAAAACTATCCCAAAACATTGAAAATGAAGATCACATGAACGCAGGAGCAGTCAATACCACCAAAGTAGCCATATCTTCCCCAAACTTCATTTTCATGGATTTTGGACACATTTTGTAAGTTAGCCCATTTGAGGTATCTCGATTCAAAAATTGTTGTGTTATAATGCACCAATTCACCCAGTTAAAAGTCATGATAACAAAAGTCTTAGTGATGAGATTAGATAAATTAGATATATGGATGGATGAATGGATAGATGAATGGATGGATGATAGATGAAAGATGATAGATATAGACATAGATTAAGGATGTACTCATGAAATAGAGAGGGTGGCTAAAACATTCCAGTTACTCTTCTATCTTAGCCTGAAACATTGTACTTAATTGCCTGAAAAAAGAAATACTGACCCCACAGCTGGGTTATCTATTTTATCTAGGTTTGGGTTGTATTGGACAACAGACCGGTAGTTACTTTTATATCCTGCTCCAAAATGGAAGCCATTCCGAGGATGAAAGCCTTCCTGACCTGGGGGAAAAAAGATTGTCAATGTTTTTGCTTTTTACACTGCCAGCCCAAATCATCTTTCCATCAAGGTACTGTACTAAACTATAATACAAAACAGCAACTCAACAAGACTTCTAAATGCTGAAAACATGTTCTGATATCTTTTCAAATGGCTATCACAGGGGGGGCTTGATTGTTTCCTCACAAAATGGCAGTCTAATTTTCCCTCTCCAACTAGGACTCTAGCTTACTACTATCATTTGGGAGGCACGACTACAGTTTGCATGGGGGAGGGATTATGTTTGGGGTCCAGAAGTTTTTGAAATAAAGATATTGTACGTTACTACTTTGCTTTCTGAAGAGAAAAGGAGGAAGGGTGGAGAGGGGAGGAAAGGAAAGGGGAAGAGGAAAGGAAAAGGGGAAGAAGAAAAGGAAAGGAAAAGGAAAGGGAATAATAACATTATCATTTAATGAAAGCAAAAACACCTGAAAGAGACAAGAAAATAGATAATAGTGATAAGTATTTTTAAATACAAACTTTTACACATTATATGAAATATAAATGTATATAACACAGAATAATTGCTGCATATAATATGTGGCAAATTTACATAAGTTGTGTTACATTCATATAGATATACTGTAGTTTTGATTATATTACTTAGTGTTGGTATTTTTTCCATTTCTTCCAAATTTCAAGAATTGTAGTGTATGGATGTAGAAAAAAGAAAGCAGCCTATAACAGAAAGATATATAAGAGGCAATATACCTAAGAAAGGGACACAGGTTGGGCAATAAAGCAAGAATAATGGTGCATGGAAAGCAAATATAACAAGCTGGATCCCACAGGAGTCACTCCTGATCAAACATATTTAGGACTTAGCTGTTAATTCTGTGTATTTCTAGATATAATTCCCATATTGTTGACATTTTTAGAACAAATCCTAATGAATCTCAAATTTGTTCTTTCCTCTCTGCTCATGTGCCACAGTTACTAACTTCTAACTTTTCATCTGGACAGATAAATTATATATTGGACAATCTTGCAATCCAAAGTGAAAACGCAAGGTTCAAATTCTAGTTTTTAGATTGAGAATAAATTCTTTTCTATATTGGTTAAAGTCTTACCATAAGCTGCCCCATAGCTGGTACAATAGAATTTCATGGGGTCTATACTTCCACCCGAGCTTGTTTTTACATAGGGAGAAACTGAACCTAAGGGGAGACGTCCCATCTTCTCCCTGCATACAGAAAAAGATTTTGTGATACAAGATTTTCCTGGAGAAACAGTTATCATAGAAGATTGGCCACTGATCATTGTGGAGAACTAGAAAGCTGCTGAGTGCCAGAAGGAAAAATCAGTTTGTCTTGGAGAGATATTTATTTAGACTGTTTAGATCTCCTGGAAACAGAGTGAGCTCATACACAGCTCTGTGACATCATAGAATCTTAAAATTTAAAGAAAAACTTAATAAAACTAAAGTGGACTGTAATTGAGATAATAATACAACAAAATGGCCTTAGCACTCAAGTTTGACACTATATATAGTATAATACTGATTTTATTTATTTTACTATTCAACATAATTTCTGTCTCCCCAATTGTATGGATGGATGGTTTGCAATAATTATTACATTTAAAGCCATAAACACATAACAGAAATTATAGAATACAATTGATAAATAAACCCAGTGAATAAATTTGAATAGCAATTATCAGTAGGTAAGAAACTGAAGCTTTGCAGAAGATATCCATTTAAAGTTTCTTCTTAAATGTCTAACTCTTCTTTTTATTTACTTCAACATTATTCCACAGCACTGAGGCAGTAACAGAAAAGGCATATTTTTCAGCTCTCCACCTTTTTAGCTTCAGGAGGAACAGGAAAGGAGGAACTGTTGCTGTTTCAGTCACAAAGGAAGGGTAGATCCAAACTAGAACAAATTATTCCTCAGTATTCAAGATCCAAGTCATAAAAGGATTTATAGGTAACAACTAGCATCTGGAACTGTATCCAGAAACCTAAAGGTAGCCAGTACAATGACCAGAGGAAATGTGTTGTCAGCCACATAGAATAGCTGAAATTTTGGAATGTCACCCAAAGACTAGAGTATGTATTGTAGTAGTCCAAGGATGTGGTAATGAGAACATGAGTAGTTGTAGCCAGCACACTAGCTGAATTTATTGGCCATAGTTTTCAATTGCTGTTCCAGTAGAAGTTCAAGGTCCAAGTGAATTGCCAGATGATATATCTACTCCATGAAGGAGAATACAGCCCCATCCATTCTAGAAAATAAAATCCCTGAGTTTTGTCTTCATGCCAAGATAGAGAAGTATGGCTGAATATTATCAGCATAGCAATGGTATTTTACTTCATGATTTCAAATAAATGTTAAATAGGATGGTGAAAAAAGCTATGTCTCCAGCACTTCATGGAATAGGCAAAACCTTGATCTTTCTTTCTCCTCAATACTGAGTAAAACTATCAGCTTTAGGAAGGAGCAGAATCAGTGTAAAAGATGCATTTTGAATCCCCAACCCTCACCCAGGAAGATACTATGGTTGATGTTATCAATGGCTCCTATGAGATTCCTGTGAATCTAACAGGATCAAAAGGGCTACATTCCTCAAGAATGTTGCAAGACATTCTTAAGTGCTACTAATGGAGTTTCTATCCAGGTTTGAACCGAGTATGCAGAGAATCCACTTCTGCAAATGAACCCACACAACTTACTCCAAAGTCTTCTCCCTAAAGGGGAGGGTGAAGATGGGATAGAGATTGTCCAGATTTTCTGGATTTAGAGATGTCCCATTCAGGAAGAGACATAATGCTTCCTTCAGTGCAGACAGTACTATCTACTCCCTTAAAGCAGAGTTTCTAATCCAGCTTTCAGTCCTCTCATTAACAAGAAGAGGCAAGATTCCAACTCCAACATGACATAAATCAAGAAGCTTGTCATATCCTAGTGAAAATCTTGTCCATTTGCTTGGAGTCCACAGTATCCCTGATAACCCAGTAGAATTTAGTTCCATTCTCCTTTTAAGGCTCTCCATAAGTATCAAGCACCCAGATCTTACTTTAAAAAGTACTCAAAATCTGAGTTTTCTCTCAGGCTGTTGGCTCATTTGAATGACATAGTCTTCAAGGGAATTGTTGTTGTGAGCATATACCAAGCCTTTTGTAGTGTTTCATCTTTTGATCACTATTTTATTTGCTTTGCTTTCAATATTGTACACCACCCAAAGTTACTTTGAATTGAGTCTCCTTATAAATCTAATTACTCATTATCAAGTTCTGACTGAATAGGAAACATGTAGTCTTCCAAATGCTTTGCACAAAGGCCATAATGACTGAAGCAACTGGTCTTGCTAGCCAATTCCCAAAAGGAATTATATACATAGTTGTTGTTCATCTGGAGGCTTAACTATGTGGTAACTAGTTAGGGAGAACTTAATTGATGCTCACTTAATACAATCATTTTTGTCAATTTATAAAATACCTCTTTGAAGCAGATCTGTTGAAATTATTTGAAGTACTGAAAATGTTAGATAATATTCCTTCAAATACTACATACAACTTGGTCTCAATTAGTGCTTATATAATAAATCCCATGAAATTTTATTCAAATTTGTACTATTCAAAGTAATATTTCTATGGGAAATTGGTTTCAATTCAATGGAAATAGGCAACAAAATTTTTTAAACGTGTGTATGTGTGTATAGATACATATATACAGATATCGTGTATTTCTAATTTAAATTTATAATAAACTCACAGAGTAGTTTTAGAAAGCAGAATAAAAACAAACTTCTACATTTCATTCCTAAAGATAAGCTTACACTGACAAAAATGTATTTATTGTCTCTCAATCTCCTTAAAATGTGGTATTTGCAAATTATAAAAACCTGGTGCAATTTTACTTTTATTTTCCTTATATTTTTATAATACTGTGCCCTATAGACTCAGGCATTCCAATTGATTGTCTTGTTGTAATATTTCTATGACCAAGTTCATGTTGTTCAGTTACATCAATTTTTGTTCTAATGACAAGCATCTTCTTTTTATGAACTTGTACTCAAACTTGTACTGTTGGAGTTCCTCCAAAAGAATCATCCTTTTCACCATTTTCTCCATTGTGCACAAACATTATTAGCAACATCTAAAACTTCAACCACAGAACTTTCCAGTACCAAAATATCTGATATACTGGTAATAGACATAGGTACTTACTCTTCTGGGAACTCATCAACTCTTGGAGCTCATCAACTGAAATGTATAGGCATTCTTTAATGTGTATAGGTACAGTAGCTAGGGGACACTACCTAAATCAGGTTTTTAGTGACATAGCCACTTCTAAAAAGATGTTCTGTTTAAACATGTGTAAGCACCAACATTTCCAAATGCACTAAATTAAACCTTTCAATAAATTACTTTGAATGTATAGTTCATTGCTCAAAGTTCAGTAGCAAAGTACACATTTTAAATAAAAGTTTAGTCTCTACAATTTTATCCTTAAAAGGAATCAAACAGTAGCCATCACAAGTCTGAGCAGAATTTGGTTCATATAATAAATGGGAGAATGCAAACCATATACAAATTTGAGGCAAAAATGCTCCTTTATCCTGAAAACTTAGATTTTATGAAGCAATATCAAGATTCATCTTGCAATACCATGTCCTTACCTGCCAGTCAAGGTATCGATTGGTTTACTGCAGTGAGCAGAATCCTTGTAGTGTCCCAGAGGACTAAATTATTCCCTTAAGTTAGGAACTTGGAGGAATGTGTAGAACTGAAGTAACAATATGTATCCTAGCAACTAGCTCATAGCAACCAGATCAAGAGAACCTGTCCACAAGACAGTCACATTTATAGAATCGAGTGGAAGAGCCAGTGGAATCAGTCTGGTGGCTTTTTAACATGGCAGATGCATTACAGATTCTTATTAGGTGTGCAGTAGATGTTCAAAGTTAACCTTCAGAGTAATGGGAAATAGGACCTGTTTTCTTAGCAATGCTCCAATTGAGTTTCAACCCAGCGTCAGACTAGTTTCACAGAATCAATCAATTTTAGTTATACTGCTATTCCATTTGTGGGATTTGAAGCAATACTGGTCACGCAAAATGGATTTATATATAGGCAATATACTTTCTACAAGCCTGAAAGTTTAAGTGCTAGCAAATTCCAAGTGCAGATTTTGGTATCATAATCATAGCAGTTTTGAGAATGTAAAACTACTTTAATCAATCTCTTTATTAGTTGACTTTATAATAAAAATCTTTGAAATCTGGATCAAATTCTTAAGCAAGTCCTAAAATACAGTGTATTTAATCAAACCTACCTATATATAAAATCTTCATTTTCATCAGCATTGAGTGTAGCACCTATATGCATATAATGACACCTTGTGGTGGTTCTAGGCAACACCACAGAGATATTGCGGCATCAAAATGATGTACAGTAAATAATTTAAGCCCATGTTTAAAAGTGGGAAATTATAGGAAAAACAACACTTTTAAATTGCCATATTTGAAAATAATAAAAAACTTATATATAAAATATGTAGAATAATATAACTACTTTTAGTATATAATTGTAACTCTAATGTTTTATTGGCTAAAACTGCCCTCTGTAACAAAATTAAATTTTAACCTTCTGAAAATGTTTATAATTTGTTTAGGCAGCATGTGATCAACTGAGAAAAAATACAGGATTATCTGCCCTACAAAATAACATCTGAAAAGACCATAAGGATGGCACAAATCATCTAAAGAAATTTATGTACAAAATAAGCTTATTGTCTAAAAGCTAATGCAGACATTTACCATCTGCCAAACTTCTTAAATTACAGTAAGCACATAACAGTAAGTCTGTTAAGTGCAACTAATCTCCTGTAAATATTCATTCTGATTACATTTTATTAAACAATCTAAATTTTTTAATAGCCACTGCTGTATCCTTTGGAAACCTGTCATTTACAAGCTCCCCTGAAAATTTATTTCTCCCTATGAATCATCACAGGCAAAAGTCAGGGATGATGGGAGCTCTAATGTAAAACTCTTTATGACCTCTGAGACAGGCATGGTTTGAACACAGCATGGATCACTTACTCCCAAATTGTTTCTTAAATCCTCCACCTACATTTTGAGAATAGAGAAGCATCTAAATCCAAGAACAAAAAATGTCTGTGGAATATCCTTTACAAAATCTGAGTTGCCTGAGAAAACTAGGACAGCAACAGCTGAGCCAAGTAGATGGCAAAAACTGGGCAAGCAGGAATGAAGCTGCTGCATACAGAGTTAATATGTGTACTGATATATCTGAATTAATATAATTTTGTTCACATGGTATCTCATTGCATATTATCAGTTGCTATCCTGTTAAAATGCCACAATTTTTAATAAATGGATGACAAGCTAATATAGATGCCAATGAAATCACGGTTATAGTGTTTGCATATTACACTATATGTAATAGTGTATATACACTGTATATATAGTGCACTACACACTATATAATAGTGTATATATAGTGCACTATTTTGCACTATATGCAAAATCCTCAACATACATACAGCATTAACATCTGCACAGAAAGCCTGAAATTGGCCAAGGTTTATACCTAATTGGATTAACATAAATATTCCTTGATGAATCAAATTATCAGACAGCATTTGTTTCCATCATCCAGTAACTATATGTCAAGAAGCTTTCAGAAAATAGGGAGAAATGGGCTGCAATTGAACTCAAGCAAGAGAGTTGCTGTCTGTTCTGGGTTCTCCTATAAGGATACCATTACCTCTGAAGGAGGAATTTAGGTGGCTAGTCCCAGGTAGATACTATTAGGCAGGCAAAAGGTAGTTCTCCTTCCTTGGGCAGATCGCCAAAGTTTCTTCCAGCTCCATGATTCTTTCATTGTAGTGACAACCAGGAGGTCCTTAACCCAGTTGTAACTGAAGTTACTAGTTGTGACTGTGCTAACTGGCACTGATGCCATGAACACATGGATCCTGCCTTGAATGCCAATAAATCTCCATACAATTTTAAGTGTAACTTTTAACCTGATAATGTCTTTTATGGCTTGCCATCAGGGCTACTGTCTTCAACATTCCTCATCTTAATCTCTCATGGGAGATTACAGGATCTAAGATGAGGAGGTACTTCTCCATTACTGCCAGCTAATACATATAGATTTAGCCCCATCCTTTGGCCTTTGGGTTAAAAGGTTAAAGAGCCTTTTCAGTAGTAAAAATTGTGCCTTAGAAATTACACCCACAAAAACACCCACAAATGTATGTTCCAGTTTAGATAATTTTTAAAAAATACATTACAGCTATTTCAACTTCTGTTAAATTGCCAAGATCTGCATGATTACAATGGTCTAAAAATCAAATAAGTAAAAGACATTTCTAAAGTGCAATAGTGATCTCACCGCTATTTCCTGATTTGTGTTTCAGCCCTTCTTTCGAGAAAAAAAGCAGCTTTATTTTAAAACAGTATAATACAGAAAAAATAGCTACTTATATAAAAATTCACAAATTAGGCATAACATAGCTTAAGGAGAAGCCCATAAAGCACAAATATGATTCTACATTTTAAAGGATTCTCCAAACTGGACATTTATGGAAATGCACACAAGGTCAGTGGGAGCCTTCAGCAAGATATTCCAGATCTGGTTGTCGTAGCCTCTTCTGTCTGTGCTTGTTTTTAGTAAATTCTCTAAGCATCTGTAGGATTTCATTCTCAAAGATTTCTGGAGCAGGCTTTGTTTCTTGAGAAGAAGAAAAAAAGTGAAATTTTCCATAGGTCCAATAATCTTTTCCAAAGTTCAGTTACGTTTCAGATAACAGATTGCATTAGTTTGCTAAATATACAAAAAAGGAAACATCAGCTAATAATAACTATTTCTAAGGTTTTCTAAAGAACATGACTTTCATCTTCTTGTAAAATATATTCAGGATACACTGACTGCAAATCTTATAATAGTCATGCAGTTCAATTATTGATGTCTTTTGAGAACTAAGTCTCACTGAATAAAATATTGGTTACTTAAGCATATCGAAAACTGGATTCTGATTTAGTTATGCTAGGAATAAGACTATTAAATTTAATAAAGCAACCTAATTGTGCTCCTCTCAAGTTTTATTAATTTCAGCAGATATACTTTTAAGCATAAGTCAGGATCCAACCTTTTAGTTACAATCCTGGACTTCTTAACCTGGAAAAAATTCTAAATAAACCCAGTGCACTTTACAAAGATGAAAATATTGTAAACTGTTCAGTTCTATCTATAATACTGCAAATAATATTATAGATCACTATAGAATTGAAAATATGGATAGTTCAAACTATCTTCATACTGTATTTTTAATAGATATGCACAAAATTGCATCATCTCTTAGTTGTCAAAATAGCAAACTGTGTCCTTAACCATTTTACTGTATGTATTCATGCTCCAAGGTAACATTGTATTTCAAATGCCCATAAAATTTCAAGGTCCATGTATGTATTTTATATTTTTAAGGACTAGAAGATCCTTGAAATATAGAATAAAGATAAGCAACAGAGACTCAAATATCACCTATATTGCTTCACTCACTATTATGAGATTAGAAATATGTTGAGAGCTATAGTCTGCTGGCTCCAAAACACACTGTTCTATATTACCTGTTGCCCAGGAGTATATGTCCCAATCATTGCTTGGCTCATTTATTAGACGGTCATAAAGGTCCAGTTGTTGTTCATTCATTTGATTCAGATTTTCTTTGGCAAATAAACTATTAAAAACAATTAAGAGTTCTGTAAAATGCCAAAACAAAAGTGCTAAGCTCATACAAAGCCAGTACACACAAAATGAAAAAAGAATCAAAAACATACCTCAAACACACCAACAGAAAAACAATCTGAATTTTCCTATATATTTAAAGAATCGACAGTCCTCTCTTATGTTTCTTAGTAGATTCTAATTAACACTATTTGCCCATTATCATTCGAAGAGGCAGGGACCAACTCTACCTCATCTGAAGTTGCCCAAATAATATTCAATTGCAGAAGCATCTATACTCACAACAAAAACATCTGTACTAAGAAAGGCTTTGTGCACAATGCATCCTTCTGTGTTGACTTTGAGGAGACAAAAGACCAGATTATGTCAGACAGCACATATTTAATATCAAGACTTTATAGGGAAAAGATATGGTAATAGCTATGTATTTTAGATTGCTTCACAGGACAAATTAGTCCTCCGCAAGTAGGACTTAGGGAGTTCACATAGTAAACTTGGTAAGAAAAACTTTAGCCTGGTCAGCAGGTGATAAAGTAAAGGAAATCTTCTCAAGCTGAACTTGATTGCTTAGTCCATGTCCCTATAGAAGCAATATGGTGCTGGGACTCATCTCCGGGGGGGAATGAGTCTGCCTACCGAGATGAGGTGGACCAGTAGCTTTCATGGTGTGGAGACAATAACTTGGTCCTCAACACCAACAAGACTAAGGAGCTTATAGTGGGCTATAGAAGGAACAGATCAGACACCCAGCTGTTGCTTATCAATGGAGACCAAGTGGAGCAAGTGGCCAGTTTTAAGTTTCTGGGTGTTACCATAAAAAAGGATCTGACCTGGGGTGCTCACATTGCAGCACTGGTCAAAAGGGCCCAGCAGAGATTATATTACCTGAGACTTCTCAGAAAACAACTGAGTGAAAAACTGCTCATGATCTTATACCGCTGCACCATGGAGAGTATCTTATCTTACTACACTTCTGTATGGCTTGCCAATTGCACAGTGGCAGATAGGAAAGCACTCCAGAGGGTAAATGTCATTGCCCAGATCACTGGTTGCCCTCTCCCCTCTTTGGAAAAACCTTATAGCTCCTTAGAAAGTTCAAAACATTCTCAAAGATCCATCTCATCCTGGGCATCCTTTTTTTGAACTATTACCATCTGGCAGACGGTACAGAATAATAAAAACAAGGACAAATAGGCAGAAAAACAGTTTCTATCCCAGGACAGTAACTCCATGGAATTCTATTGTGTAGTACACTGAAGATGATATTTAATTTCATTGTACGATGTGCAGTGACAATAAAGTAAACTAAACTATGTATATGCCATTGTAGGGTTATTTACTTCCTATTCTGGCTTACAGTTCTAATATTTCCTAGTGGTCTTCCATCCAAATATTAACCACATCTGACCCTGCTATCACTTTTCAAGATTTGTTAAGTGGTGCTCCATGCTCTGCTGAATATCTCAGGGCAGGAGTCCCAGTGAAAGTTATGTAGAGTGGTTATTTGCATAGTATTCAAACATAGTTACTGTATTATTAGCATTTAGCTTGTCCCAAAAGGGTCTCAGCTCAATAACACAGTAGTAAAAATTAAAATTGCGGGACCCTGGACTAGAGATTCTGAGTATGGGTAATCCGCCACTTAAGATCACAACTGAGCCCAAAATGTCTGAGTTTTGCCCCTTTTTATAACCTTCCTTGCCACAGTTGTTCAGTGAATCACTGCAATTGTTAAGTTAGTCCAGAGGTTGCTAAGTGAATTTGGCTTCCCCACCGATTTTGCTTGCCAAAAGGTTGCAAAAGGGGAATCATACGACCTTGGGATACAGCAACCGTCATAAGCACGAACCAGTTACCAAGCATCTGAATTTCAATCACATGGGGCTGCCGCAAAGGTCATAAGTCTGAAAAACGGTCATAAGTCACTTTTTTTCTGTGCCGTCGTTAACTCTGAACGGTCACCAAAGTCGAGGACTACCTGTACGGTGGCTGGGAAGAGAGAGAAGCAAAACCGCCCACCTGAGCAGCAGGCAATTCTCCAACATGCCTCTTTTGCGGCTCTCATATAAGAGCCTGGCGCGCTTGCTGGCCAGGGGCTCGTCCGGCCGAGCCTGCCAGGGAGGGAGCGGGATCTCCAGCAGGTCGTTCCCGGAGTCAGATGGAGAATCCCCGCGGTAGCCACACTTGGGCGAGCGGGAGAGACAGCCGGGCAGCAGCAACACGCGCTGCGAGGAAAAGGAGAGAGAGATGCGAGCGACCATCCTTCAGAAATAACCTTTCTCCGGTCCTCCCAGTCTGCGTCCCACACTCACTCACCCGAACCATGAGAGCCGCCATCCTTCTTTCTCTCCGAGCTACTCTATCATTCGCTCTCGACCATAGATGTACATGGTAACGCGAACCAGGATGCGCTTTCCTTCTTCAGAGAGCCAGAGAGAGCTCGTCCACGCATGCGTCTCAATTCGGTCCCGTTCGAAAACGGCCACCCGTCGCGTCGAACGCCGCCGGGACGGGAGCCAAGTCGGAAGCTTGGACCTTTCGTTTTTGCTTTCTTGCGCAGAGGAACATCAGAAAACCGGAACAGGCGGGACTCGACAAACCGGAAGGGGAGGGGCGGAGGAGGAGGCCCTCACTGTGGTGGAGTGAGTGAAAGAGAGAGAGAGAGGTTCGCGCGCGTTTTGGGCCTGCTTGGGATTGTGGGCCTTTACGCGGTATAGCGGGGCCGCCTAACATTGGGGAGAGAGAAGGTTCTTCGTTGGCTGTGTGGTGGCGACCCGGCGGGGCGGGGGATGGAATGGGGCGCTCCCTTCCCAGCGCGGGAAAGCGGGAGGCGATGGCTGCCGCGAGCGAGCGGCCGCAGTTATGGCGCCGACGTGGGGGGGGGGTGTCTCCGTTTCCCACCTTTTTGCTCCCCGACCCCTCCTCTTGCGGAACCCTCAGATGCGCGATGAGCGGAGGGGGCGGGGCTGCTTTGCGGTCCTAGGCCCGCCTCGCTGCCGCCCGGTTCGTAGCCGCGCCAGAAAGGTGATCCGTGTGGTCCGCGTTAACCCGGTTCTTTGCTTTGACCTGCAGTGCCGCTCTTTCCCTCCCCCGATTCTCTCCGTGGCGCTCCTGAAACTATGTCGGAAGGAGTAGACCTCATCGATATCTACGCCGACGAAGAGTTTAACCAGGTAAGTGTAGATGCGACTTCATTGGGAGAGAAGGGGGGGGGGGA
>BHFT01032624.1:0-45138 GCA_004320025.1 Laticauda laticaudata | reverse complement strand
AGGGGGGGGGGGAAAGGGCACAAAAAAGGAGTCAGATCTGATTGAAGCTTCACCTTGTGACATACTTGGGGGCAACAACGCGCTGATTTAATCCAACTGATCTTTTTTTTTCCCCCAAAGAGATTTTGACTCTGAAGAGGATTGATTGCCAGGTAATGGTGGTTAAATTTCATTTGCAATTCGTGCAGTGCTTGCCAGTTGGTTTCAAAAACGTTTTTTTTTTTAATCTGCAAGGAAGAAGAAATAGCATTCCTTAATTTAAAGTAATAATCGTAAATGAAAAGTGCAGTTTGGAAGAAACACTCTTTTTTCATGGGAAAGGCAGATTTGTGCACGTTAAATTTTTCTTTTTAGTGGGAACAGAAAACAAAACATGTTATCTATAGTGACAAATTTACACACAAAAATATTGCAATTAGCTTAATTTGTATTTGAGTGTGCTTTTCTCTTTTTGTGGAATTGCATCTATTAAATGGAGTTGGATCTTTGTTTTGTTTTAGACTTGGATGTTGCATATGAAGAAGGGTTGCATGAATTAGATATGTCTAGTTTAATGAAAAGAAGAATTAAGGGTGCCATGATAGCAATGTTCCAACATCTAAGGGGCTGCCACAAAGAAGAGGAGATCAACCTATTCTCCAAAGACCTGAAGGCAGGACAAGAAGCAATGGATGGAAATTAATCCAGGAGAGAACAAACCTAGAAATAAGGGAACATTTCCTGACAGTTAGAACAATTAATCAGTAAACAGCTTGCCTTCAGAAGCTGTGGGTGCTCTATCACTGGAGGTTTTTAAGAAGAGATTGGACAGTTACTTGTTTGAAATGGTATGGGGTCTTCTGTTTGAGCAGAGGAAGTTGGAAGACTTCCAAGGTCCCTTCCAACTCTGTTATTCTGTTGTAGTTACACCAGTTTATGTCAGTATAAGTTAAGCAGTATAGGCAATCCTCAACTTATGATCACAATTGAGAATTTCTGTTGGTGGTTGCTAAATGAGCCATGTCTCATTTTACGACTTTTGCGGGGTTAAACAAATCACTGCAGCTAAGTGAATCATGCAATTCTTAAGCGAAACTAGGTTTCCCAATTGACTTTGCTTGTTGGAAGCCAATTGGGGAAGATTGCAAATGGCGATGACATGATCCCCAGGATGGTACAACCAACATACATTCTGATTGCTAAGCACCTGAACTCTGATCATGTGATGTAGTGCAAATGTAATTTTGTGATGGAATGCCAAATATCATCATCACTTTTCAGTGCTGTTGTAACTTTCAGGGGTTGCTAAATGAATAGTTGTACCTTGAGTACTTTTATCTTACTACTGATGCCATACTGATATAGCAACAAAATAAAGCTAAATAAAATACTGACAAACCATCAATCATGCAATTAAATCCAGACTCCTCTTATCATCAGCAAAAGGAAAACACAGTTAATATGCTATAGCACTGTTTTTACAAATATTAGTAACCATTTACTAGACCGTATTAAGATTTTTAGGGATACGATGACCAACTCTGGATTCCGTTCTTATGCTTTGGCGCAATGAGTATAATTAACTCTTGATACAAGCTGCTTTTACAAGCTGCTATATTTATATTAGGTAATTTGAGTCTATGAAAGGAAGAATAAATTAAAAGACAGGAGACACTTTATAATCTGAGTTACTAAATTTGATAAAAGCATAGCTTTAAACTTTGGAAGAGGGAAGATCAGTCTTTGTCACTCCCTGTTTAGTTTGAATCTGTCTGAAGCATGTTGCTAACATAGCTATACATTATTTTAAATAAAACATTGGAAAGTCAACAGAAGAATAATAATTTGACGGGCAGAGGATTTGGAACCAATCTGTCATTAAAATTGCTTAGTACTAACAAACACTTATCATTTAGTTTTGGAAGTACCTCAGATCATTGATATGTCTTGTGATAGATATACAAGCAGAAGATGCCAGGTTCTATTGCTTAGACTTGTGTCTAAAACTCTGGAGAGTGCCTATTACTATAGATAATATTAGAAGGAATAGGTTAAAAATTAAAGCAAAGTTCTTAGAAAAGTTTGTGTAAGGTTCTGGGTTCATACTTGCATTTTATTCCTTATCAAATAGCTTCTTTTAGCAGGATTCAGAGATGTTTGCTTAGTATTTAAGTTGAGATGTTATAAGTCAATTATTATTAAGTAATGTGCCTCTGATTTTTATCCTAGAGCAAGGCAACTTTATATCTTCTAGGCAGTCTTGCACTTTACTTAGCAGCAGCAACTCACAAAGAATCCTGATGGATATCTTCTGGATATCTGTATCTGAGATAAAGTCAGCAACCTTTTTGAATAATTAAAATTCGCTATCTGGAATCAGTTTGAAACTTCCTTTCTGGAATCACAAAAGTGCCTAATACTCTAATGCAGTCTTAAGTAAGAATTGTGGACACTTTTCATTCTGGCAATATTTTTAGTCCTCATATTTGCAACTAGGACAAAGGCGGATACTTTGGTAATTTTTCCAGCATGCTGGGTGGTTTGTAGTATAAGAAGTGTTTGTGGCATGCTACAAAATCTGCTGTGCTAATTATTTGGCGTTCCAGAGATCCAATAAATTATATTAAGACATAAGAGAATGACATAGATGTTTGTTTCTTGTGTTTGTTTTTAAAGTTGGATTACAACACTCAGGAAACAATGCATGTCATTCTTTGGCCTATGCATATATTAATTTTTTATACTTTTATGTCTCTATTAAGTAAAATAGATGCCTGCCTGAGAGGATTACATCAGTGATTAATTGTTGTCCATTATGTCTTTTATATTACCATAGTGTTCTGAATTTACAATTATTCTTTACAATCAAATTATTTATGAAAGTCTTCTGTTCTGGGCAGGTTTTAATTGGATTTATTCCCTGATATAGAATTACTTGTATGTTTCTTTCTCTAAATCCTGGTGAAGTTGGAGAGAAGAACAAAGGAAATTGCTTCAAAAGTGTTCTGTGATTTTTGGAGTCCTGCATTATATATATTGTTTTACTTATGATACATTCATCCAATTCATTGCTAAAGTGTAATTATGTATTTGTCCTAGCTCAATTTTTTTGAGGGAGAAAAGTAACATTTTGAAGCTACAGTATATATTTTCCATAGATGCATCTTTTTTGGGTTCCTCTAGAGATCCTATTTGAATTGTTGCATGTCCTTTTGAGAGGACTGGTTTAAAAGTATTGGATATATGGATTTGTATTTGTTTATAATTTGCATTACTTGAGATACACATCATAGGAACTTGTGTGTTCGTGTACATAAACAGGTATATAGATAAATCCTCAAAGGATTTTGGTTGCTTTTGTGATGGATCATTTGCTACTACTATTTGTTGAACAGATTTTTGCCTATAAGCTAATACGGTTGAATTCTGCAGCAAGTGGCAGTGTCAATGAATATTGGCTAATTCCGACAAAATTAAACAAAGTCAGATCAGAATGATATTTAGATAAGAAACCACCAAGATTTATTTGGGTGACAGTATAGATTGGAACATTGAAAAAAAAATACCCTGGAAAAAGGAATGGTGAGCCATTTCCATATTGCCACTAGGAAAATACAGTATTGTGGATTATTTTCAAGAATGACGTGAACTTGTCATAGCCTGTGAACCTGACTTAAAGGAGCTTTGACTTTTAGCACTGGATCCCCATAAGTAGAAAACTTAGTTGTCTTGGAGCAAAGGAATGGGAAGCTCACTGAACATCTGGAAACTGAAGCATTACAATACTGCTTTTTCAGTAAATGGGCAAATGTGTGTTTACATGTTTCTAGGAACTCTGAAGTATTCACTACAGGCTTCCAAAAGGTTACTACGCCAATTGTTTGTTCTGTATGCTTGTAATATAGTTTTGCATATGTTGTGAATCCTGTTTTTTTTCTCTTCAAACTGAATATCCAAATTTCCATTTGCTTTAGTTAATATTACTATTACACATTTACAATCTAATAAGTGAATGATTGGAGTCAAAGTTCCATCCATTTTTGTAATATAGTGGCAGAATTATTTCCATGATCTAAGTAGTCCAATTCAGAATCAGAACCTTTATTTTTCAAGCTGAGTTTCCAGAGTTAAAGGCATCTTTGACATATTCTCCTTTAGTTATTTATTAATTGCTAATATCTCTCCCTACTCCCATTTCATGTGATCCCTGGATTGTTTTAGATACATTTTCATGGTAAGGTCTAGAAATACAGTGGATGCTATCAAATAACATGCATAAATTATTGTTGCATTCTATTTTGCTGCAATACTTGGTTCCCAGTTATCCCTTAGGTAATTTGTATATGCTAGTACTACTCTTAAGATTACCATTGTGTATTTTTAGCTGAGAAAGTATCTAATGCTTCTGAATAGTTTTTGGTAGATTATGTTATGCTTTTTATGTAAGTGTGTATTGTAGTTCTACCAAAGTGAATAGGATGTCAATGTCCATAACTTTTTTTTCCTAAACAGCATTCAGTTTGGCAATGCGTTCAGATTCAAAGCTACTATTTTGTTAAGAGACAAGACATTTTCTAAATGGCAAGATGAGTTACAAGTGACCACGACCATGAGTTACATGTAAATTTAAAGAACTTAGGTCTTGTAAAGATAATTCACTAAACTTTTTAAACATGTTTTGCAGTTAAGTCAGGTGTCTTCATCAGCCAAATACTTTTGCATTTCAGCAAATTGTTTCTTTAAAATAGTCAGAGAACAGAAGTTCAAGGAAAAAATATATTATGAGAATGCTAACATCCCCTTTTCTTTGTAAATGTAAGGGAACACATGCCTTGAATTCAGATTTCCTATCAGCAGAAGCATAACATGTTCACACAGGAACGAGAAAGGGCAGTTTCCACTATTTTCCCCCTCAAATACTTTCTTGAAGGAGTAGGACATTTTCTCATCCTTTTATCCATTGCCACAAATAAAAGATGTTTGACCATTTGCAGAAGCAATACTCTGGATCCATTCCTACTGATTTAATTTTTGAAAGGAAAAAAGATATAGAACTACAACTGGTACAGAATGCATGTAGTAAATAATGCCAAATATGCAGCACTCCTGCATGAGCTGCATTAGTTACTAGTGTGTTTTCAGATGCAATTCAAGGTGCTGGTTGTCACCTTTCAAGACCTACTGGTATTTGGCTTGGGACTGTGTCTTTTTCCAAGAGTCTACCAGTCCAATTCGATCTAGAAGGTCGGGGATGTTGCAGACCCCATCTGCCAGGGAATGTCGATGAGCACAGACTAGAAGACAAGCCTATCTGCAGTAGCCCCTACTCTAGAATATTTTCGCCTTGGAGATTAGAATAGCCCCAACCCTTGTGTCCTTTTGAAAGGCTTTAAAGATCTGGCTGGGTTCCCAAGTCTGGGGCACAGAATAAAAAGTATTAAGGCCTTTACTCGCCTTTACTGTTAAATGGCCAAGTATTTCAGCTGCTATGTATATTTATTTTGGATGTTTTTTTTTTACTGTTTTTGAAATATTTTGTTTTCTACTTTTGGAATTGTAAGCTGTCCAGAGTCATTTTTTGTGATAGGTGGCTGTAGAAAATGAATGAATGAATAAATAAACTTTATAAAGCTTATAAAAAGAAACAAGTTCAAAAGTGAAAATACGATATATTTATATTAGATATTGTGCCATACAGAACTCATATTTTTTGCTAAAAAGTTATATAGAATCATGGCTTTTGGTTCACCAATTGTACCTGATGGCTTCATTTACTTTTTACATTCCATTAAATATATGGCAAAATACAGAATCATTAAGCAGGCAAGTAGCAGCTGCATGAATCCTGGGTTTGTGACTAAGTAAAATAAGAATACACAGCTTCCTTGAAAAGACCATGAAGAGTATAACAAGTGATGTTGGGAGTATGATATTTAAAAAAAGATCATGAGCTTGAGAAGATAAAGCAACTGTTAAAGGTGCCTGGTAGCCTTTTAAGTGCTAAAAAGCAAATCTTTAAATGTCTTGAGAATCTAAATATTCAATAAAAGAAATGACAGTATTTTTAAGGTAGTATTTGATTTGTTCATATAGTGAGGATGAATAAGGATCAAATCAGAGCAAATGTATGAAGGAAGAGCAAATGGAAGAAGAAAGTGAAGATTGAGAAAGGCATATTTGAATGGAGTTCATTGAATGCTGATAAAGAGATGAGAAGTTTTAAGAACAATTAGTGCATGAAAGAAAATTTCAGTATGATAAAGCAGGACTCAGTTGCAAGCTTAAGAAAAAAGCATGGAGAGGAAGATGAAGCAGTGCTGGTGTTATTTAGGTTTAGTGGCATTTCTCCAACCCCACCTCGCCATATTTCTTTGTTGACTACTTCTTACAGATAGTCCTCACTGAACAGCCACTCAAGTGATGATAGCATTGAATGAATGTTAAGCCACTGTCACACTGCACCAACGGATGGAAAGAGGATGTAAAACGGAGAAAAACACTTACCATCCGTTGGTTAACACTGGCTTCCGTTCTGTATTCACTGCCTCCGTTTTGCTTCTCTCCCTATCCGTCCAGCATCCGTCTATTAACATTTCACCCGCTCAAAAGTTTTGAGCTGCTTCAAAACTTTTGAGCGGAAATGTATCCAACGCGTACCGTTCTGCATATCCGCTAGGCATACGGGGACATCCGTTGTTCATCGTTACGCATCTGCTATATCCGCTAGGCATCCGCTGTGCATCCGCGCAACTCGCATCCGTTCCAGCGGTAAACGGACGCAGGGAGGAAGCGGAACGGACGCGGAATGGACGCGCAGCGTTAGTAGCACGGACGGAGAAAGGATGAAAGCGGATGCAGCACACAAAGAAAGCAATTTAAAACGGTAAAAAACGTTCGCAGAGGGGACCTATACCGCTCCATCCGCTTTGGCTTCTGTCCGCATCCGCTTTCCATCCGCTCTGCGTCCTCCCCGTCCGTTCCTTTCCGTGTTGTGCCGCGTCTGGTTATGCAAATTTTTGCCCCTTTTGAGAGCGGATAACAATGGATGGAACATTTTTCTCATCCGCTGCGTCCTTTTTACAAACGTTTTGCATCCGTTGGGCAGTGTGACAGGGCCTTTAGTAACAACCACTCCTTGAAGTTAGAGACATTGCAGCACCCCACAATTAACATAATCAAAATTCAGGTGCTTGGCAGCTCACTCACATTTACAACTACAATGTGTTCCAGCTTCCCCCATCCGCCTATCATCTCTACCCTTTTACTTGCCCTGCATCTGCTTTATTAGCAGTTGGAGGAAGAAATGAATCTGAGTTGCGGAGTGCAAGTTGACCAAAAGAGCGGAGATGGAGATGATAGGCGGCTTTGAAGCGGAGATGAGTGCAGAAGGGTGAAGTCCCTATCTATCATTGGCATGGATCCTGTCTAATATACTGCAAAGGACTACCAGAATTGCCATTAATCAGAGCGGTCATGGGATGTTTCACTTTGGAAATTAGGGATGTTAAGGAAAAAAGGTGTATTTTTTTTAAAATAGTGTTCCTTATAGCAAAAGGAAATAACATGGATGCATCTGGATGTATATTACTGAAATGTTACATATTTATTTGTTACAACAATCCATAAGAACAAAAAGAAAAACAGGTACTCTTCTCCCTCCCCTTCCCCCATCACCAAACAGTCATCCTGGTCCAGTGCTTGGGAGAAGACACAAGTCATCCAAAAGAGTAAACGGGTAGCAATTCTTCAGATGTATTATAAAGGGTTGGGACCACCATCAGAAAGGGTCACATGAGAGGTTCCATCAGGTGGCAATATTTAAAGGGGGGGACCTGGATACACATATGTTATCGAAACTACTATCGTAGATGAGTACTCTCAGGAAGAGGCAGAGCTGCAAATAACATGGCCCTATAATATGTGTGAAATATGCTAACACCATGAAAACTGTTACAATAATATGGCATTTTACTAATACTTCATTCAATCCCAGCTTACTCAAAATTAAAATCCTACCACAGTTAATAAAAATTAGGGTTATTGTTAACAAACTTAAGATTAATTGATGGATTTTTAACTAGATTGTGGAAGCCCGGTAAGTGAATGAAACAGAATTATCAACATGCACACACACATTATTGAGGTGTATTTTTTAAATGTTATTTTTAATCATATTCTGAGAAAATACCATTTTAGAGGATTTGCATTACATTATTTCTCTCTAATGTGTGTGTAATTTATTTGTTCAAAATTGGTTCAGTTCTGATACTACCAAATTCCGACCAACTCTAGGTTGCTCAAAAATAGAGAATATAAAATCAAGTAACTAAAGATACAACAATCTCTAAAAGCATTTACAAAATAGTTACAAACTGGTAATCTATACAATACATTAATACAGGCAATAGCCTACCCCAAAGTTAAGGAGAACAGCTAGCATTTCCAGGGCTTTTGAAATACAGTAACAGGGAACCATCCAAATCTCTGGACAACTTCATGCCAAAGGGCAGGAGTGATACAGAGAAGGAACAATTCCTGCGTCCCAGAATGTGTCATAGTTTAATCAAGAGGACTTGAAGTGCATACACTCCGCCAGGCAAAAACCATAAATGGGCTGTTCCTTGAATAACGACCTAAAGGCTGTGTAGGCTTTATGGGTGATAACTAGCACCATGAATTGTACCTGAAAACACTGGCAATATGTGCAGATCATGAAGCCCATCATTGAACATGCCACTGTATTCTGGACAAGTTGAAGCTTCTAAGCAATCTCTAATGGCAGCCCCATGGAGACCAGAGCACTGCATCAGCCAAGCTGTGAGATGACAAAGGGGCAGGGGTCGAGTGAATTTGAATGTCATCAAATTCAGTAAAGGAATACTGCAAGTGCACCAGATAGAGTTTTGCAAAAGTCTCTTTGGCCATAACTTCTGCCTCCTCTGAGCAGGAGTTGATTCTAAGAAAACCCATAGTTTGTGCCTTGCTATTGAGTCCTTGAACTTGGTTGTCCAGGTAACCACAGCCACTTCTTAGTCTTGGTGAGAGAGAGTCAGAATCAGTTCCTCACCATCTAAGCCTGCCTTTGAACCTCCTTACTTGGCTGGCTTGATGTTGAAAAATATAATGAAGTATGATTAACTGATGATATCAGATACTGTGGATACTGAATAAGAGGAGAAAGAAGTGTAGGGGCCTGTTGCACCTCGGAAAGGCAGGTGAGATAGGTGGGTGTCTAGGGAGCAACCTTCCCATGTCAACATCAACTGGAACTGATCTTGAAGGAAGGACCACTATAAAACAGTGCCCCTAATTCCTAGCTCTTGGAGTTGGTCCAGAAGAATACTGTGGTTGACAGTATCAAAAAATCAAAAACCATAAGAGGGATGCACTGTCACATCCTACTTCTACATCAGGTCGTCATCAAGTAAGACCAAAACTCTTTCAATACTGAATCCTGGCCTAAAACATGAATGAAATGTGTTTAGATAATCCATTTCCCTCAAGGTCTTTTGTAACCAGGACAACCATCTTAACAGAGTTGGAGTTAGAATGATAGTAGTCTTAAAAACAATTGGTTTTAATCGTGAGGAGAGACACCATCACCTCCCTCAAGGAGACTAATATCACTGAATGGATCTAACTCCAGAAAACAAGTTGCTGAGGAAACTCCAAAGAGACCCTCAAAACCCCAATTGATATATCCTAGATCATAACCCTATGCCCCTGACACTTGGCCAGATGTGCCCAGTTGGAATTCATTCAGTCTGGATCTGATATTCTTTATTTGCCAAATCACATATTCCTCACAGCAGCCCTGCTGATGATCTAATAGCATGCCACTCCCTAGCAGTGATCGCACCACTCTCAGAAGGGCTGCTAGACAACCTTTAATGGAAGCAATAAGGGCAGAGAAATACTGACATTTTGTTCTCCTTATTGCCATGAGGGCATCTCCATTATGTACTCTTCCCCATGTTCAGCCATAGATAAGTGAATATAAATTGGCACTGATGGCACGAACTCAAAAATAGATGAATTTTATGTGCCATTTCGGTATGATATTAACATATGATTTGCTTGCAATCCCATTAGCATAGGGTTAAGTATGCCCCAAGTTATTTCCCAGTGAGGTGGGGAGGATCAGAATGGGTAAGAACAAGCATTCCTGAAGCCTGCCAAGACTTGAATAGAATCTAGTGATTTCCAGTCCTTAATTCCAGATGGGGTGTCACTCAGAGTTAGTGCAGAATCTGGAGATCCTCCTGGACTCATGGTTCCTGCTTGAGATAGCAGCCGTGGCCAGGAGGTTATTTGCAGAGATACATCTTGTCTATCAGTTGCAAGTTGTCTGGAGGCACTGCTCGCAGTCGCTCACACACTAACCATTTCCCAACTGGATTACAGCAATGCATTCTATATGGAGTTGCCCTTAAAAAGCATGTTGAAATGCCAGCTGATTCCCAGTGCAGCGGCACATGCAGTGTGATAGGGGCCTGAATCACACTAATGCAACATGATCTGCACTAGGCTTCCAAATGCAGTTTAAGGTACTGGTTGTTACTTTTAAATCCCTACATTGCATGAAGTTTAAGTTAATCTGGGACATCACCAGTGATTTCTGCTCATTCCACTAGATCCAGCGTAGTCGCTATGCCCCAGCCTCCTTCAGTGAAACAGCATTGCCTGGTGAGGTCTAGGAAGTGTCCCTTCTCTGTTTATGTTTCCTGCCACCCTCCCACCACAGATTCCTATAGCTCTGAATGCACTAGCTTTGCAAAAGGCTTTGCAGACCTGTTTTTTTTAGCTCAGGTAACATCCATCGGATGTTAATAGAATTCAGCATAATGTGTGAGGGATATGTTGATATTATTACAGTGTTTCCATGAGGTTTGTTTATTTCTGTTCACTGCCCAGAGTTACTCTAGGCCAGAAGTGTCAAACTGGTGGCCCATGGGCTGAATGCGTCACGTGCAGGCCATGCCTACCCAAGCTCCACGAAGGGAAAAACGTCACAAAACATCATGTGATGTCAATGTGATGCCACAAGTTTGATACCCATGCTCTCGGCCATATCAGCAAATGTATAATTTTAATAGTATGTGTGTGTGTGTGTGTGTGTGTGTTGAGCAGTGAGTTGGATCTAGATGAAGTAGGTCTCATTACATTCAGTGTGACATCTTTTAAATCTTATGATTTGAGGGAATCTGAACAAAATTCTGTTCCAATCAATACTTCGCTGTTTGTTGTTCCAAACAAACCAAGATGTGGTCTTGGTTTCTCAGCACAGCAGCAAATAGAACTTTTCATCTAATGTAAAATTTGCTGAGTTTCAGGTTTCATTTTAAGGAATTTGTCAGTGGAATCAAGGGATATAATGCCATGTCTTTTTATGAGATAAATTTCCACATCTTGTTTGGTTCCAATCTTTTGCTAAATCAGGTTATTGCCATCATTGATTAGGTAGCAGAGAAATAATTAGAACAAGCCTGATTGAGTTACCTGGTTTTCGGTGGAGGAATGAGAAAAAATAAGGCTGTTGATTTCATATTTGTAAATATAGCCTAGGAGAGCATGGAAACATAAAGGCAAAATCTTTATAACAGTGACAACAGTTCATTATAGTTCATTCATTACCTTTGGAAAGGGACATGGGGGACTTAGATGCATTAGTAAATAAATCCATCCCACTGGGCTTTTTCCTTAGTTTTTTAGGAAGAAAGATCGGAGAAGCCAGTTTATTGTCAGCTGTATATAGCCCTTCAGGAGATGATATAAGTGTATTTTACAAATGTAGGAAAAGAGTTAAAAGCTCTGGCCCTGAAAGATGCTAAGTGGTATCTTCCTGTTTCTAGGACTCTGAATTTAGTAATACTGACCAGATGGATCTATATGATGACGTGCTAGCTGCCAGCTCACAACCTTCTGAAAGTTGCACTAGCAGCTCTGAGCCACCAGTCGAAAGCCGCCAAGAACAATCTCCTAAGTCAAATAGCAAATCGCCTGCTATTTTGTATACATACAGTGGACTGCGCAATAAAAGGGCTGCTGTTTATGTGGGCAGCTTTTCTTGGGTAAGTATTCTAAATTAGGACAGGAAATAAATAGAACTTGGCTTTTTCCAAAATATTGATAATTTCAGAGAAAAAGTGCATTATGTGCTTTTGTCAAATGTTCACTTTGATTTGGTATAAACTGTAATAGCCATAGAGGCACTAATTGGTTGAAGCATTTACTCTATACTACAAAACATAATTTTCTTCTAATACAGGTGGTTCTTTTTAACAATGGACAGAGATATGCTGTTGGTGCATACCTGAGAAGAAAAATAGTTATCATATCTGTTAGCATTTATTTAGACAAAGATTTAATGAAAAATTAATGTAGCTGCTTTCGAGGTTTTGCCTTTTAAATCAAGATTGCTATTTTGAAGATACAGAAATTTGGATGATTATTAGATGGTAGCGGAAGAGTTATTTCTATATCACCTGGACTTTTGCAATTCAGATATGGTAACCTTATTCTAAATTGGCGTTGCTCCCATCCCTCCCATTCCTCCCCCCCCCCAAAAAAAGGGGGGAAATCCTTATTGAAGTAAATATATATAGTAAGAGGAAATAGTCTAGTCTAAAGAAATGTAATGAGAGTTCAGTAAAGGAAAGTTGCAACATTGCATTGTTTTATCAGTTAATAAATGGAAATCTTACAAAGATTTAAGATAAAATACTGTGATTTTATGTCTCTTCATATACAGTGGACAACTGACCAGCAATTGACCAGAATAATCCGCTCCATAGGTGTTTATGATGTTGTGGAGCTGAAATTTGCTGAGAACAGAGCTAATGGCCAGTCTAAAGGGTGAGCAATGCAGGTCTTCTCTGTTAATGATTGAAACATGAAGAGCAATCATTATGGAACATACTACAGAGTAATGTGGAGAACTTTGTGATCCATCATATATATGAATATATGCACGCAACTTTCTGGCTTTTTGAATGTGGCTTTATTTTTGAAGAAACTGAATATTTTGCAATATGCCTGTCTGACAAAAAAATTACTTTGGTAAAATTTACATTTGTTTTGAATGTTATTCTAGGACCATATTTCAGACAAAGATAAGACAGTTATAAAGAAGAGAATGAAATAAGAACTGATTAACTTAATTTGAAATTTTGTTTTGCTTAATTGCTTATAATTTAGGCTTCAGGAATATGCAAAATATTTCAGACTTGAAATGGGTAGAAAAGGTGCTTCAAACAGAGCACTTTAAATTAATGAATTGTTCTCCTATTATATGTGTTATGTGTATCCTCTCTAAGAAACCTGTCTTTGCTACTCCTTCAGCCTCCAGCTATGCATAGGATTTCTGAAGGGAAAAAAGAATTTGTTTGCAGGAAAAGCAGACCACTGAGATCAGAAGTGTGAAAGGAAGATCAGACTGAAAAGGAATAGAGAGGGGAAATGCATGTCTGAAATTAGCTAAGAGAAAGAATGGCCAATTGCAATGGGGAAACAGAAAACTAGAGAAATTGGCTCAAGTTATTTAACCTACCTAAAACATTGAACTCTTCTGGCCCGAAGGAAATGTTGCAGGCAGTGGGAAAAAAATGAAGATACTGTTAGGCGGAATTCTGCAGGGATGCTGAGGCAAAGCCCTCGGGCGAAAACTGCTCTCTCCCCCCCCCCCCNTCCCCCCCCCCCCCATTATAATTAAGTATGAGGAAAGCTGGGAATTTACAATTGTACAAGAATGGCTGATTCTTCCCTTCCCCTTGTTTAGATGGTACACCTTACAAGAATTTCCTAATAGTCTTTCAATGATTTTTCTGTGGCTCTTTGAACAGATACGCAGAAGTGGTGGTTGCTTCTGAGAATTCAGTCCACAAACTTCTAGAGCTGTTGCCAGGGATGATTCTAAACGGAGATAAAATAGAAGTCAAGTTGGCTACCCGGCAAAACCTTGCACAGTTTGAGGCACAAGCCCGAAAACGTAAGTTTAGCTGGATATGATATGCTAGCTGAATAGGTAGCAAGGCAGAGAAAGACGCATTGGTTAGCTTATTTGAAAATCTTGAGCAGAGCTCTGTAGACAAATTAATGTGCATTTGTAGAAATAGGAATATTTTTAGAGAAGGGAGGTAACTTCATTATATTTAAATATAATTGAAACTCATCAAAATCTCTTGTTTACCACCCTCCAAATTGCATGGGCTTATATCTGTCATATAAACAGATATACTGTTTTTGTATTTTGTGGCTTTTTATGATTTGTCCTTAGACAATAGTCAGGTTTCAGTATTGGGAATAATTTAAAATGCCTGTTTCCATTGAATCAGATGCCTGGCTCTCTACAAAATTTAAGCCCTGTGTGAGCATAAGAGCAGAATCTATCCTTCTTATAATATAAGTGAACAGAAATTAGAATAAAGTTGGATTTTATTTCTTTTATTTTGTCATAGTGATGTGACAAAAAATATTTATGGGAAGTGTATGCTGAATGAAACGAAAATCCTGTGTTACTCATGTGCTTAATACTTTTCCTCATTTGTGATGTTTAACAGGAGTGCCTCCAATGGCTCACTCAAGGGATTCCTCAGACTCTCTTGATGGTCGAGCAACTCCAACAGAGAATGCTATCCCACCACCACGCATTGAGAAGCCTCCCGTTTTACCTTTCTTCAACCGTCCTCCCTCTGCGCTTCCTCTGATGGGGCTCCCCCCTCCACCCATACCGCCCCCTCCACCACTTACTTCAAGTTTTGGAGTTCCCCCTCCCCCTCCCGGTATCCATTACCAGCATCTCATGCCTCCCCCACCTCGACTTCCCCCCCACTTAGCAGTGCCACCTCCAGGGTCAGTGCCACCTGCCCTGCACCTCAATCCAGCTTTCTTCCCACCCCCAAATCCAGCCATGGGGCCTCCACCTGATTCCTACAGCAAGGCTTCTGCACCATATAATCACAGCAGGTGAGAACGAGTCCAGTCTTAAGAATGTGCATAAACTGGAAGCAGCACAAAGAATGGTGCCTAGGTCTAATTCAAAAAGGGACTTTGTCAATGAAAATGTATTTTAGCTGGGCAATACAGTAATGCCAGAAAATGCCTCCAATCACAGGGAAAGATTTCATCCCTTAAGAGTCTTACAATTACTATGATATCTGCTACGGTGGGAAATAAGAGAGAGATACATATTCAACAATACACTTCCTTTTTTTGAGGGGGAGGCATGGTGGGCAAAGTGGGCAAAGTAGGTGGGCAAAGTAGTTCTGCTTGAAAAAATGGTTCTCTGCCTCTGAATGATGGGTGCATTCTTCTGTACTGCAGCAGGGATTTGGGCCCATTACCTCCACCTGTTGGTGAAGCAGAATTTGATGATATCATGAACAGGAATCGAGCAATTTCCAGCAGTGCTATATCTAAGGCTGTATCTGGGGCCAGTGCAGGTAAGCGAAGTTGCTTAATGCTGCCTTCTTTCCTTCCTAGCTCAGGCCTCAGTCTTTACATCTTATTTATGTTGTTATGCTTCAGGGGATTACAGTGATGCCATTGAGACCCTGCTTACAGCCATTGCTGTAATTAAACAGTCCCGTGTAGCAAATGATGAGCGCTGTCGGGTCCTTATCTCTTCGCTTAAGGATTGCCTTCATGGCATTGAAGCCAAGTCTTACAGCATGGGCACTGGCAGCAGCAGCAGTTCCTCAAGGTGAGTCACAACAAGCAAAAACTATTCGTATTTTACCTGGCTGGACTTGTTATATTCATCACTCAGTCCTATTTTTCTTTGTTCAGGATTTGTACATCCGTAAAAGCAGCGTGTCCTTTTGTTTATGTTTTTTTAAAACTGACAGCTAGTTTATCCTATTAACACACTTGATATTTCTTGTTCTTTTCCAGAAAAAGACATCGGTCACGGGATAGGTCACCTAGTCGGTCACGTGAGAGCAGTAGGAGGCACCGAGAGGTGGTTCATAATGAAGATCGACATGAGGACTATTTCCAAGAAAGAAGCCGGGAGCACGAGAGACACAGAGACAGGGACAGAGAAAGAGATCGGCATCATTGAGAGAAGTGAGAACATTTTTGAGATAGGGCAAGGGAGGGTTAACATGTCTGCCTGTTTTTATTATGTCTTCCTCCTTTTTTAAAAAAAAAAAAAGGAAAGCAATCTGTCTCTTTCCTCTAATTGGGTATCATGCTTCATATTATTGTCAGCAGAATCGGTGATAGGCATTGGGCAAGAGAGCTGATGTTATATTAAAACTTGAATCCTGTTTTTTTTTTCTTTATTTGTAGGCATTTAATTTTCAGTGCTTTGTAAAGTTCAGTTGTTTCAGATGTTTGGGTGTCTTGAAGGACTACAAAATCGATAACTTTATTTGTCAGTACAGTTCTTCCTGTTATGGCCAATTCCTTTTTATATGAAGCAATTTCAAGAGTAGATAGTACTCAACTTACAACCATTTGTTCGGCAACCATCCAGAGTTATCACAGGGCTGAACAAGGGATTTTGATAGGTCCGCAAAGTTTGCTTGTTGCAGCACTCCTGCAGCCACATGATTGTGATCTGGGTACTTGACTATCTACAAGCGCCTCACAATCTTGTGATCACCATTTGGAGTTTTCCTTGTGGCTTCCCCAGAAGGTTAATGTCTCTGGAGGCTGGCGGAAAAACCTCTGTGCTGAGGCAGGATTTTGCCATGAGGCTTTTTCAGCCAGCCCCCAGAGTTGTATGTCTGAAAGTTGGCTGAAAAAGCTTTATGCTGAAGTTTTCCTGATCTGATAGTTCACCTCTTAGGGTGATTGAAGGAAAGTCTAACCCCTTTCAATGCTACAACCCAGGACCAGTAACTCAGCAGAGTTGCCCACTTCCAAACAGAGTGGGAGCAAGTGGGATCCTCTTCATTATGCTCGTTAATCTTCCTGGGGGAATCACAAACCATAGTTTGAGAATTCCTGCTATGAGAATGTAGGATGTAAGGAACCCTAGCATCACTTAAAATATTAGCATCTTCTTCAAAATTAGGCTGGTTTTTCCTGTTTTTTTTTTTTTTCAGGGAAAATGACCACATTGCTGGCCATGCCCCCTGTGACCCCAAGGCAAGGCAGGAAAGCCAACTGTTGGCCCTGGGGCCCCAAAGGATTATCCAGCACTGCTGTAGATAATCAGACCAGAGCTTCTAATTTAACTACTTACACAAGAAGGAAATCCTGAAGTACATTTGTGCAGAATCTGCTTTGTTCTTTCCTGGGTGAAGTATATGCCTAAATTCATATCTTATTTTAGAAGGGGAAATACTAGTGAAATATTTTTTTCTAAAAAAAAATATATCTCAAATTTAATTGATTTTATTCCACTGTAATCTGCTCTGGGTTAAAGGGAATTGGACACTTCAAAAACAACAACAACAACAACAACAACAACACTAAACTACAACCTTTTGATTTCTACCTGTTTCTGAATAGTTGCGTAAGTCTAGGTGGTCCTTTTTGGTAGGTAGTATTCTGTGATGGGAAGAAAGTAGTTGGATTATGCCTAGTATATATAATTCAGTGGCAGAATAAATTTGGTTTCAAATCCTAGTCCAGGTCAACTATGTTCTAAAACAACCCACAATTTTCAGTTCCCTCTGTATATAGGAATTCACTCTTGGAATTGCACTTTTCTAAACTATGCTCTCAAAAATGCCTTTAAAAGTGAGTAATATTTTATGTTCCTTTTTTGCAGGGATGCTGGAAGCATTCAGTGTTTTTATGGACTTATATCCTGTCCTTAATCAAGACTAAAGGATGGGGGATTCTCCACCCACTCCTTCCCGCTGCCCTCTGCTCTTTCCAGACCCCTTGGAAGTGACTTTGCCTGTAGGACTCCATTTGGCACACTATGGCACTAAGACTTGAGTTCTTCCTAAGTGTGCTGCTGCTGCTGCTGTCGCTTGATGGAGGAACACTGAATGACTTGGAGTTTGGGAGGGGTTGTCTGAGCCACTGTGACCAGGGGGCCATTTCAATCCATGGATTCTTGGACCCAAAGAGAATGGTGCTTTCCACAGAGGTCTGTCACCTCTTTCCTTTCCATGGCATTTTAGAAACACCCGTGGAGGAATACATCCAGCTTTTTTCCTATAGGAAGACCTCATGCTTCAGCACAGCACAAGGTATATTACCATAGCCTCACTGGAGTTTATGTTCAAAATTCAAACTGCATTGTCTTCTTAGGCATCAGTGCATAGAATCCTCCTGAATTTTTTATCCTTTTTTCCAAAGCAGCTTCAGTTTTGCACTCTTAACAGCTTTGTACACAGCTTAGAAAAGTTTGTTTTCTTTTTCTGGGATGAGAACAGGCTAGTTGCTGCTTCCAGTCATGCCTCTTCTTAATTCCTGAAAATTGTCATACCAATTTAATCTAACATCTTTTAGGAGGGACTGTACTGTTAAACTTCCCCACAAAATTGAGTCTCCCTTAAAAAAATAAATGTATCTTTCGCTTCTGCAGGAACTCTATCCACAGGTGATTTACTGACAAATTCCTTGCTTTGTTTCAAGCATTAACTGCTCTGATTGTAATTTCTTACACAAGCATTTGTTTTCAAGGCCATTCTTTCCCAGCATACCACCTTCCTTGTTGTAGAGGAAGAGTTGTGACTAGATACAGAAACATGGAATTGGGGCAAAGTCAAGCTGAGGCTTCTGGACATTATTGATTAGAGCACACCTTGAGCATTTTAAATTTTGTGTGATGTAAGTGTTGAATTAAGGTCCAAAACTACCCTTGCTCCCAATCTCATTTGGAATTTTCCCTTTGATGGGATTCACTTACACGTTTGCTTCAGTAACATAATAAAACCTTAGTGGTCTCTGGCATGCCAGCCTAGGAAAAGAACAAAGTTAAATTCTTATTATGTAAACATGGAACTAAGATTCCTGGCTCCAATGAGCCTTTCGGCTGGCAACCAATTGAAAGCAGAAACACATTACATGAGGATCCTTATGGAAAACCAGTGGCTGCAGAAATCTTGATTCAAGTGTCATCTTTGAAATATAACTTTTTGAGATGTGCATTTTGGTTTTCAGTGCTCCATCCTAGCACCCCAGTTACACAAAATCAAGTTACATACCCTGGATTTCTTTAGGAAGACCAAGCATCTATTACATCGTGACTATCCAACTGCATGGTGAAGCCCTCCTCATAGAAGAATCTGTCTTTTTCTCAAGAGAGTTGGATAGATTAAAGAGGATGACTCTGTCACCAAGGGATATGATGCCTCCTTTGTGCTATTGATCTAAGAGAGTCTAAAGTCAATGTTTTTTTAAGAGGAAACAAAAAGTTAATGTAAGCCAGCGGAGAGAGCTTAAACTGTAAAATATACAATACAGATTGGAAAAGTTGCTTTTTACCTAATGGGACATTTTTAGTTTGTTTTGAAATAATGGAAGAAAAAAAAAGAAGAAAAACAGACAACAGAAAACATAACTTCAGTTCCCTTCAACTCTCCCACTCCTGTTCTTCGTGATTTGATTTGTTTGTCTTTTTCTGATAGGTTGAAAATTGTGTAATAAACTTGATGATATTGTCAATCTTTTATACTGCATTGTATTGTTTCTTTTCCTTTTGTAAGTTTTAAAAGGGAGGGTGAGTTGTTTTTTAGAAATCTCCATTAAAAAAAAAAGATTGTAGAGGGAGGGATTGGGCTAAATGTGATTTAGATACGTCAGTGAAGATGTATAAATAAGACAGGTGCCATGTTCTAGCTGGGTGCTAGCCCTTGTACAACCATGGCTTTATGTAATGCTAAACTAGTTCAAAAACCACTTTGTGTACAAAAATTAAAATGCCTTTTTAAAAGATAAAACTTCTATCTCATCATTATATTTAACTAATCATACTGCAGACTGACAAAATCCCTGAGAGTATTGACTTCTGGTTAAAGTTAATAATTACCAGTGAGGGAGGAGGTAGGGAGGGTGCTTTTACTTAGATTTAGGTTTTGGTCATGATTGTTTTTGGGTAGTCTTGATTACCTTAGACAAGGGGTGTCAAACTTGCATCGTCACATGACATATCGTGACTTTTTTCCCTTTGCTAAACCAGCGTGGGCGTGGTCAGCATGTGATACATCCAGCCCATGGGCCGCAAGTTTGACAGTCCTGCCTTAGACATAGGAAAACATGCTAGAGCAGGGGATATACCTAAGAGCCTCAGTGGCGCGCTGGTTAGAGTGCAGTATTGTAAGCTACTTCTGCTGCAGCCAGCTGCCTGCAATTTCTCAATAGGTTCAAGGTTGACTTAGCCTTCCATCCTTCCGAGGTGGGTAAAAAGAGGACCCAAACTGTGGGGGGCAATATGCTGACTCTGTAAACTGCTTCGACAGGGCGTAAAACATTATAAAGCGGTATATAAGTCTAAGTGCTTTTGCTAGTACTACACGTCTATATTTTATAGGAAAATTCACATTATTGGGGGATCGCTATAAACTGGGCATAAGGCCTATTTTGCCATACTGTATAAAAGTTTGCACTTCACTACCTCTTTATAAAGAGAGAGATCATCTGAAGGATCCCTGCCAGTAACTTCCAATTCACATTGGGCAACTTGTGGTCCTGTGTGCAGTGAGCTGCTCGGAGAGAACAAGCTTTTGCCAAAGGGTAGAACACCTTGCATACAAGAAGCTTTAAATCAAAGCAAATGGCTAAAAGAAAATCTGCTATCTTACTGTATATGAGCAGTGTTCCACTAAGCCTCCGGTTTGCCATAAAAGGGTGCCGTCTACAATCAGTGATGATTGATCAGCTTTCAGAACATAGCTTGAGTAATGGATTTCTATGGGTGGGGCTTAGTTCTAAGGGGGTTGGGTTTACCTAGTTGCTAGGCATCCATTATGATCTTGTGCATCAGACACAGTCTCAAGTAGGCTAAGCAGTTAGTCGGCCTGAAGAATTGGTGCCATTTGAGCCTTTCCACCATGACATACTCCCTGGAGTTTGGACTTGTCAATGCTGCAAACAGATACCTGACTGCCGAACCTTTCCGTTTCCAGGTGGCAGCCACAGGCAAGCAACTGAAGCCTCGCCAGGTGTGGGTGCTGCAATTTGTGACCCCACATGGAGCTGGAGCAGCTGGCCCAGGAGAAGGGGCTGCCCAGAAAGTTCACCTTATCAGTGCCCTGAAACGCTACTTAGCAGCTGACCCAAACGGCAAAGTCACCTGTGACCAGGATAAACCAGGGCCTCAGACGTTCTTCCTGCTGCATCAGTATCCAGATGGCAAGGTGCAGTTAACTGGAGCCAAACACACCTATTGATTATATAGCCCAAGCCACAGAATTACAGCCTGGTTATGTCCAGTGCTATTTAGAGTGGATTTGGTGGGACTGGGTTGGGGTAAAAGGGTGAGAAAGAAAGAATAGGGAGAAAGAAAAAGAAAATGGAGAGTTGTTTGCTCTGGAGGGGGGGCAGGAATCATGTCCTGTTCTCCCATACATGGTGAGCTTCTTATGATTGCAATGCATTGTTCTCTACAAGTGGCAGAAGTTACAAGTGTGCAGTGCTTGGGAACTAGTTGATTCTCAGTCTGTACCTACATATATCAAGTTGGTAGCTTTCAATGTCCTACTGTAGGGCATACCGTATACTTCCCTCCAACCCTCACCAAAATCCTTAATAAAACAGCTAGCGGACCAAATACATATTTTGTTCTTACTATCTAAAATATGCTGTTCAGCTATAGTATATTGGTAGAAAAAGAATCTGGATCTTTCCAGCAGAAGGGTCTGCTGACATGGAATGTGTAGTTGCTGAAGGGCAAGTTTCAGATAAATAGACTTTCTCTAGGACCCATGGTATGCAATGCAATGCTGCAACTGACATTTAGTAATACCTGGAGAGCCGTTCTAGCTTTTCATTCTTAGTGTTTCATTCACCACCTCCACCCCCTTGTCTGATGAGGTTGACATGGTGACATTTCTTTCCTGGCAGGTGTCTCTGCAAAATGAGCAGTCCAAGCGTTTCCTGGGTGGAGCAGAGGACAATGTTACCTGCTTTGCCCAGGCTTCCAGTGAAACAGAAAAATGGACCCTGCACCTGGCAGTGCACCCCAACGTTGCGATCTACAACCCCAACAGGAAGCGTTATGTGCGTTGTGATGAGAAAGCTGAGGTACTGCGCTGTGATCGTGATATGCCTTGGGGGGCAGAATCAGTCATCAGTATCTACTATGATTTCAAAGGTGGGGGAAAGTGATTTTAGATGTATTTATTATGCATAAGGAATTTTGGAAGTCCAGAGTCTTCTTTATATCTCTTCTTTAAGGTGGTTCAACATCTAGTGGGATACATAGATATGGTTCATAGATAACTTTGCTTCATTTCCAACATAGGCAGCTGTCCTAAAACTAACGCTTGAAACTGTCTCAAGAAACAGGATGCAATTTTGAATTCTGAGATAAAACACACTGAATTCTTTTTAATAGCTCTTGGTCTAAAATGAAGTACATCTTACAATATCAAACATAAAGGCTACATGCATAAATCTACATTAAGGTAGTATTCTAAATAAATTTACTGCAAAGGTATCTCACTGAGTTGAAGTGTTGCCTGAATAAACAATTAGATGAGATATAATTTGGAAACAATGAGCCGAACTGGGGCCAATTCATGACCATCTTTCCAACAGTTTCCAAACACAGGAATACCCATATAGATCTTAGAAGCAATCATCAACTTATTGAAAATGTAGGGTCATTTCTTCACCTTACTCTTTTCCCTTATGATTCCTTATATTTTCCTCCTAGTGCTTCAAGATTTTGTCCCTTTTTAAATCAAACAACCCTTTAATTTCTCTACAAAGAGGATAATGGGCAATTTTGAAAATCAGAATTAAGGAGCAGAATATAACCTTGATGCTAAGAGAAAAAAAAATCACTGTCTGATGACCCTGAATAAAAAAATCTTCAGAGAGAGACAGATTGCATCATAGTATATTATAGAAGGAACTGCAGAGAGAAAGGAGAATCCAAGAAACTACAGGCCAGTCAGTCTGGAATTGATTACGTTCTAGAGCAGATTATTTTAGAAATCTGTCAATGTGTATTTCTTTTGTAGAATTTGTAAATTTATAAATCAATTTGTAAACATTTTGAAAATAATGCAGTGATTAATGCATATCAGGAGGGATTTGTGGTCAGATTAATTTTATCAGTTTTTATATGGTATCTTCATTAGTAGATTGTGGGAATACCATTATTATAATATATGTTGACTTCAGCAAAGCAACTGATGAGAAAACACCCTATATTCTGATTAACAAAGTATTTTAAGTATGTGTGTGGTTGACTCAAAAATTACATTTATATACATTTGCAATAGGGGCAAATATTTGTAGTTTGGGTATAGGTTGAGGGTGAAGGTTCATTGTCCGAGCTTGTGGGTTGGTTTCCGAATGTTTCATTACCAGGCTAGATAACATCTTCCTCAGGAAACTCCCCTAAACTCCACTGAAGATATAACCTAGCCTGATAACAAAACATTCAGAAACCAACCCACAAGCTTGGACAATGAACCTTCACCCTCATTTATATACAACTACAAAATGTTTATCATGCAGTCTTCACTGTTCATAATAGTTGAACAAATTTGTTTATGTATTTATTTATCGGATTTAGAGGTTGTCCAACTCTCAAAACCTCTGGGTTGGCTTACATGTCAAAAGTAGGAAACAACAGAATGAAATAAAAAAAGACAGGTTCATTGGGAACAGGAAACTTAACATATCAAAAGAAAACTTACAGAGGACCCAGAGTTATCCTAACTGCAATCCTGGGAGCAAAGTCAAGTTCCACAAGCAAGGCCAGTGGAACAGCTGTAAGGGTAGGAGCCTTATGAATCTCCAGGGGATGCAATTCCAGAGGGTAGGTGCCACAATAACAAAGACACACTTTCTAGGTTCCAATAGATGGTCTTGCTTAAAAGAACAAATTTGGAATGTGCCCACTCTGCCCAGTCTTACTAGGCAGACAGAAACTACTGGAGATAGATAATAGTGTGCTTACCAGATTTGCAACCAAAAGAAACCTAAGTGAGATAACCAATTGCCTAAAAGATAAAATTAAAAAATAATACTGATAGGCTAGGGAGGGGCTAAATCTGTGTGAAATTGAATAGAAACAAATGACAATTTCTTCTTTTAAGAAAAAGATCAAATGAATAGATGTAGAGTATGTAATATCTGTTCTGATAATCTTCCATACAAGAAAGGATCTGTCATGATTATCAGAAAGGCAAAATAATTTAGGATGCATCAGTAGAAATACAAATCATGTAAAGTAATAGTTCCACTGGATTCTGCACATCAAACGTCATTTGAAATACTATATCTGGTTGTAGGCCCATATTTTAAGAATTATTTAGATGAACAGGCTTATATAATGTATCAGCATGAGCAGCAATCTGTTGGACTGGATCCTTGGCCCATCCGCCAGACTTTCTGCATAGGGAAGCCCAGTAATCTCCCATCAGTTGGGCTTCTGAGGCAACTACAGTGCCTTCAAGGCTAATTGATCCCCATGACTTCCATAAACTGGTCCAATCCCTGAGGCGGCATCACGTCTCATAGCAACAAATTCCAAAGTTTACTTACCTGTTGCAAAAAAAATGTTTTATTGATCCTGCTTCTTCCAAGGTTCAATTTCATTGATGACTTTTGGCCTGGTATTTTTAGAAAGGCAAAATTTTAGAAAGGCAAAAAGAAGTGGGCTCTTCTTGCCCACTTTATTCACACCATGTATCATTCTGTGCAGCTCTATTATGTTCCCTCTCATTCATCTCCTTTGAAGACTAGAAACTAGAAGTGAGATTAAGCCCTGTTAGAAAAGAAAGCTGGGTATGTTTGTCTTGGAGAAAAGAAAATTAAAAGAGGAAATTATATTGTATTTCAATCATACCTCGGGAGCATCATAATGACGAAGGGTAAGAGACAGAATGATGATCATGCTTCAGTAACATTGTCATATCTGCTAATATCTTACCCAAAAGCTATTAAGGTAGTCAGACAAATTCCTAAAATATTCCTCTGTTTTAATATGTGAAAAAGTTTAAGTCATTTGCATCTCCTCAATAGGTCTGGATTCCAAAGCACACAATGCGGACAGAAGGCAATTGTCCCCATATATACCAGGTGAATTCAAATTCTGCTTACCCAGGAAGTCACTATGGATAGTGCAAAGTTTGATTTCCTTAATTTGTTAGGTAACTTGGATAATTCCAATGAGACAGCAGTATAAGCACTGCACTGAAGCCACTGAATATGTTCACTAGGGAGGCTTCCATGCCCAAATTCAGTCATCTTTGTAATACACTGCGAAAATATCTAGTCCTCTTTTCACTTCAAATTCTTCTTTCTTATCAGACAAGATATTTTTTAAAAAACAGAAAAATAAGAGGGATGTGCAGAGATGTTATTTAATGTCATGGCCATACAAGTTTCCATTCTTAGATTGACTGGCCTCAAGTCTCCAAGCATGCAGATTATTTAAGAGGCTATTTTGGGTATAGCAAAGCTCTCCCAAGTGTTGGGAAGAGAAAAATAAAGGCATGCAAAATATTTCAAGGTTGAAATGTTCCAACCCCGAAATGTCTCATTATAGATAGATGTTCTGCATTAGATTCAGGACCAACCATTTCTAGGATGGAAACCAAGGTGGAAAAAATTCAGAGCTCTCTAGATAAGATGAGAATATTGTTGGGATGAGATACTGTATGTTGGAATCAGATTTCTTAAAACATCTCTAGAAACATATCTCTACAAATAGGTGAATATGAGTTCAAACCGCTAAAATGAAAACTCTTTCCAACCTTCATGAGATGCAGAGATTCTTTGGTAGAAAGAAAGCAGAAAGTAGATGAACAGGTTTTGTACGTAAAAAAGATCTAGACAATTTCAGCTATTGAACTAGGAAACAAACCGATCTAAGAGAGAACTATTTAGTACTGCACAGAACACAATCCCAGTATAAGTAGTTTTAAATCCTCCTATAAGAAAGTGAATAGAAGTTCACTTAGAAGAGTTCATTTTGGACTTTAAACCTGATTTTCAAAAAACTGTATGCAGTAGTAGATTATAGTTATGGGAAACTGGGCTAATTCAAAGGTGGTGAGAACAAAGATGTTGGAAATGGGCTGCATGTTGAAAACCTGCTGTAATTCTAGAATGAAATGAATAGTTGCAGCGCTGCTTTGCAGACATTCATTTTGAGATTATTTTCCAGGATTGAATACCAAGCCCTGCCAACCCTTTTTTGTTCCTTTCTCCTGCTCTATCTCCAGTGAAGAAGTATGGCTTGAGAAATGGGGCAGGTAAACTCTTAGCTTCCAATGGTTCACTGGTATCTGACGTTACTGCACAAACCATGTACTCTTTGGAAGTCCATGGTGGCTTGGTTGCCTTCCGGGATGATGAGGGAAAGTATCTGACTGGGCGAGAGGGTAGCATGAAAACCCTAAAGATGGACAGACCTGGACGGGATGAACTTTTCAGCGTGGAAACAAGCCCTGCCCAAGTTTCATTGCGCTCCTCTTCTACCAACAAGTTTGTCTGCTGCAAGCCTGGTGAGTTGAGCAAAAGCAACATTGTCTGTCTAAATATGAGTGGCAATCATGGCAATTGAACCTCTAACCATAGCCTCTAAGACTAACTTCTTATTTTGCCTTATTTTTCCATTACTCTCTTGCCCTGGGAACAAGTACAGCCCCAAAATCTGCAAAAATACAGAGATCTTACAAAAGCGATTTGTGGGGAGACCCAAAACAAGAGGGTAAAGATTGGTTGAGTGTGGATTGTTACTAATTATTATGTCACCAGGCAGCCTTAAGAGCAAGGGAAAAGATGAAAAACAAAAGGGAAATTTCCCTGCACATTGCAAAGGCCTGGATCAGATCAGTGTTTTTCAAACTTTGTGCCATGAAGATGTCTCAACTTCAGCTCCCAGAATTCCCCAATCATCAGGCTTCTGGGTGTTGAAGTTCACACATCTTAAAAGTTGCCAAGTTTGGAAAACACTGGATTAGATGATGTTTGTGGTTCCTTATAAGCCTACAATTCAAAGATTCTGTAAAAACCAAATGATATATTTGACCATACATAATCCAAACATCTAAACTAGGTGTCATAATAGCAATATTGGGTTGGATTCAGACATTCAGTGATCCACTGAAATAAAAGGGATTTAAAGCAGATTTGATTTAACCCTAAAGAGTATTGTAAATTAGTTTGAGAAAACAGCAGGCAGAAATCTCCCCCATCTCCCCCTTTCTTTGCTGCCCATGGAGATTTGTACTATGATTGCACCATTCAGATTCCACGCTGAGAAATGTATATAAAGGACAATGGCTTGATCAATCCAGTGATACATCTAAAAATTTGCTTAACTGAAGCAATATAGGTTCCAAGAGAAGGTCATGAAGATCAGGTCATTAGGGTTTTCCTAAGAAGGAAAGGATTTTGGAAGTATTACAAATTCTTTACCTGTTCTCTTGTTCCTATCCTTTTGCAATACAGTTGAGCACTGCTTTAGCTTGACTTTAGACAACAAGGGACAATAGTCTTAATTTATTGGGCTGAAACCATAATGAGTCTTCGATTTGCTTTACTGTTCTGCAGGTGCTGACCTCTATGCCACTGCAATGGCTGTAGGCAACACAGAGATCTTCCAACTGATGTATGATGATGCGACAAAGAAGGTCTGCTTCCGTGGCCACAGTGGCATATACATGTCCTTGGTGAGTCCATCTGCATAATGCAAGAATGGGGATAGTCTGGGAAAGATCAGCTATTTCAATCTATTACTAAGTGTGCCACGACATTTGCCCTTTTGGAATAAAAGATAGGCATTGTCAAAAGTTCACCTTTCCTTCCTTGCTTTACAGATCATTCTCAACTTACAACCATGCTTCTAACAACAGTTTAGAGTTACAACAGTGCTGAAAAAATGGACGATTGGTCCCTGAAGTTATGGCCAATGCAGCCCTCTTGTGGTCACATGATCAAAACTTGGGCATTTGCTGCATTTTGTCCACAGGAGCACTTCAGCTCCCCCACCTGACCATCTCCCTGATATCTATGCCATTTGGCCTTCTGTGCTCCACAGCCCCTGCATCTCTAGCTGACCTTCTTCGTCTTCTTGCTTCCATTGCTAATCAAGCATGCCCTGTCTGGCAGGCAGCTGCTGGCTGCATCAGGCCTTCCAGAGACTGCATGTCCAAATTGTGAATGCCCTCCCCACAAGGCTTCAAAGCCTTCCAAAGCCTCAGAAGAAGGCTGCATGTAGTTTATACAAGGCCATGTGCTTTTGGGAAATTGTACCAGAGTCCTTGGGCCCAGTATGGCCAACAGCTGTATCAGTATGGCCAACAGCTGCATCAGCAGCGGGATGAAGTCAACAAGTGGTGGAGTGCAAGGCACCAGGAGGTCTCCGAGTGCCGGGCAGTGTGGGTGACTGGATTACGGAAAAGCTGGGACTTCCTATGTGTTTTAACACTTCCCAGGGCGTGGTGGCTTTGTGCTGTGCTGCTGAGCTAGTTGGGGCAGCCATGGCTTCCAGGGATGGCTGTAGCTTCATGTTGCACTGTTACTCAGAGCTTCTTGCTGTTCTGACCAAGACTTATTGAGACACTAACAAACACACGTTAGTCCCAAAACCTTTTTTTCCTTATTTCAACGGCTGTGAATTTTAGTAATTCACAGCCCATAATGAGTCTCAAGCAGTTTGTAATAGTCCCATGGAAGTCTGCCAAAGTCCTTCAGGATAAGTCTGATAAGCATGCACTTTTATTTTCCTTGAAATTCTGCCAACGACTAAATTTCCAATTAGTTATACAAGGCCAATTGGAGCACAAATTCAACACAGAGCTTCAGATTTCAAGCTGACCAGTACGAACAAAGTTGCTTCCTGCAAAGGTTCCTGTCCCTTTGCTCCTCCTTTATATCTCATTGGAAGGCCAATCATCTCCAAGCCTTACTCCCAAGTCTCCCCTTTTGTCTTAACTGTTCTTGCCTTCTGGCAGCTCTGAGCATGCATGCACTGGTAACAGGCTCCCCCTGTTCCTCGCCTCGCTGTTGTCAGATTCTGGAAGCTCCGGAGTCAGCACATAACTCCCAGATGGCCCGAGGTCCTCCCCAAACTCCCAGACTGGTCAATGTCCAACTCTGTTGCTGTCTCCGCGGGCTGCTGGAGGACCACAACACTTGCAGCCACAGACCCATGGGATACAAAGAAGCCCTTGAGCTGCAATGTATTCTTTCTCTGCCCTCCTGTGCTTATGCTATACTGCAGGACCCCCTCAACTCATGAATGGCCTGCACTGGTCCTCCCTGGTCCTCTTCCACCTCCTTGCAGCCCTCACGAGCTCCTTATTGGGACTACTTCTGCTTCCAGCTTAATGATCTCCACATCTGGAGGTACAATGGCAAGTGGAACCGAACTCCAGGATTGCTTTCGCTAAGTGATACAATCACCTGATGTTGTGCTTTACCCACCCACCCCCATCACTTGGCTACAGACATTCTGGTCCCACTTGTAATCATAAGCCAAGGACTACCTGTATACTCACACAATTGGTTCGTCAGATTATACTATTCAAATTCTCCACATGAATTCTCAATTATAATTTCAATTAAGTTAACACAACTGTGTATCCCAGAACCCAGAATTTCTTTTAAATGTCAGTAAGGGAGACTGAGCTATTTTTGTCTGAGTTTCATGAAAACAATCAGAAAATTGCTACTGTATGAAAACCAGATGTTGAAAACATCCTAGATCTCTGCCACCTCAAGAAATTCTGAGATAAGAGAGGTATCTTGCATATATGTGGCACACCATAACAGGCAGAACTGTCCTGTAATGGTTCTCTAATGTCAATAATCTAGGCAGTTCCCAAAAGGATCTACTAATTATGCTGCCACACCAAAACACTTTTCTGAAATTCTTTTTTTCCCTCTCTTATTTCTGGGTGAATATAAATAATTTTAATGCTTGAACAAAGAATCAGATTAATTTTTATTATCTCATTTTAAAAGAGTTGTAAACAAATTCCGTTAAGATTGCACCTTAGATTGACTTCTTTACAGTACATTCTGACAGCAATGTGGCTGCTAATAGCTTACATTGTGGGTACAACTAATTCCTTATTCCAAAACCTGTCACTCTGACAGATCAAGGTTTTCCTAGGACCGGGACTTTGAGGTTTCTCTCAAAAATGTCTTTCCATCCAAAGCTGAAATTAAACTAGGGAGTAATGCCCAATGTCAGTGACCGCCAACCTTTCGGACATCAGGGTCCAGTACTATGGAGAGGTTTTTCCATGGACTGGAGGAGATGTGGATTCACATGTTGCCTTCATTCCACAGAAGGGGCTTCGTTTGCTTGCATGGACCAGTTTCCGGGGGTTGGAGACTGCACCCTATGTTATCATTCTTTGACTGACAGTTCTAATACATACTGTAGATATACTCACAGTATATCTGCATAGTAACACAAAGGCCAGATCATGCAATACACTAATATAGACCACAATTTCTGGGTTCATGCAACATGTTAAACAAAAAAATGTCAAACCGCATTATAGATTAGCACAAGGTATAAAGCCAATACTCTGAGCCAAGCTATACAAGATCATGTCCTGATAGCAATGAAATCATGAAAATCATGACCAAGGTCAGACTCAAATAGATTAAAGTTCTAGATTTGGACAATACAGTAGGTAAATCAAATGCACTGCAGGTTACTGTGATGGAAATACAGCCATTATCGTCAATTATCTTACAGTAACTGGATTTGGAGCTGGGTCCTGACATATATATATATATATATATAGAGAGAGAGAGAGAGAGAGAGAGAGAGACAGACTGACATGTAAAATCAGCATTTTTAATGCAAGGCCAAACAGTTAGGATTGAAAGTTTCAACCTCAGGGTCGGGAATGTTTTTTCTACATTGGGTAAGGCAGAATTTCCTTTACCAATAAAGCCGCTGTTTCTCCTGCAGGGACCCAATGACTGCATCATTAGCAGCACCAAACAGGACAAAAATGTTTGGTTTGAACTCCAGTATCAGGATCAGAAGGTGCTGCTTCACATGGGAGACAAGTATGTGTCTATGCGGCCCAACGGACAGCTCCTTGCAGTCCCCAAAGCTGCAGGTATAAAGTAGCTTTCATTGTAATTAGATGGGTTCAGCGTGGACAATATTAAAATATGGCCAATTGTGGAAAAGAAACCACAGATGGCCAAATGAAAATTAATGTTAGGGCTGAGATTATGAGAGCTCTTCTTAAACTGATGATTGCTATTGTTAATAAGAAGCAGCGACATGCCTTTCCCTCTCTTTAAACCCATTAAGTCAACCAAGTTCATGGATCACAATCCTAGGTTGATCTTAGATTTAAAAGTAACATGGGCAACCAGGCCCTGGGCTTTTATTTATGGTGTAGCCCCTGTAAAACAGTAGGACCCGCGTCATCTTTGTTCTTGGAGTAGGTTGCAAGATGTCAGCTAGCCTTGGGATGTGACATTCCCCTCCCCCAAATTGTGTTTGGATATTTTTAGCAGAAATATCTTTCAAGTTATTGTTTGATAACAGAGCAAGTGCACTAGATGCATAAAAATAATTATGATGAAATGTCTGAGGCAGTGGTGGGATTCAATTTTTTTTTTTACTACCAGTTCTGTGGGCGTGGTGTGGCTTGGTGGGTGTGGCAGGGGAAGATTACTGCAAAATCCCTATTCTCTCCCCACCCCACTAACCCGCTTTTCAGCTCCGTTCTCCTGTGCAGGACAACAAAAGAAGACCCAGCCGATCAGCTGGAATTCAGGAGGCAGAGAATAGATGGGGGCAGGGAGAGTCAGAGGTGGTATTTACCGGTTCTATGAACTACTCAAAATTTCCGCTACTGGTTCTCTAGAACAGGTCAGAACCTGCTGAATACCACCTCTGGTCTGAGGACAAGTGCCTTTGAAATGTGAACGCCCAATGATTTCTAGGCCGGTGTCAATGTTATGGTTTGTATTAGGAAGACCAGAGGAAGGAACTAGCAAACCAAATAGTCTGAACAGACAACTTTCCCAGGATACTTATTTTGGTACTTTGGGTATTTTTAACTGGTGGGTAAAAGGCATTTTAGCAAATACCAGTAGGTGGTTGCAGACCAAGATGAACAATATCAAGAGGATTATATTGCATTTACAGGTAAAAGTGAAGATTTCCTGTTGGTTCTGGTGAACCGGCCTCTACTGATCCTGCACAGTGATGCTGGTTATGTTGGTTTGAGTTCTGACATGAGGCGGTTGGAAGGGAACTGTGCTGACTACGCGCTCAGCAGCCTGTCACTCAGTGAGGAAGGCTACTATAATTTCCAAATCGGTTAGTATATTATAGCTGATTAAGCTAGCTTACAACAGAGACCCCCAGATGATCTGCATTAGGAGGAAATCTGACACACAGTACTACTATTTCACACACATACACTCCTCTAGCCTGGCCAGGTGATAGAAGGAAGCTCCATAGAGATAAATGGAATCAAGGCCATAACATATCCCCACTTCCTTTACCGTAATTTGAAGGAAGATAGGAAATGATCTTGCCACTATGCTTCCCACCCACCCACCCAAAAAAGTAAGGTATTTTCTGGGGCATTTATGTTTGCTTAAATATTTAGCTAAGTGTTGTTCATATTTTCCAATTATATCGTCTTCAAATTATACCAGTGAAGACCCTTACAGTTCAGCCACAATTTTAGCATTCGGCATTAAATCTTCTTCCTTAGGACTGCTGGGAGTGCAGAAAGATGAAAGTTAGTATCTATGGAAATTCTTAAATCATTCAGGTTATAGTTGTCCCAAAGATGCTTTTTCAAAAGGCAACTGGATCTCCTTGCTTTTTTTTTCTTGAAAATGTTTTACTTCTCATCCAAGAAGCTTCAGTTCTCAGAATTTTAGTTCTCAGAACTAGTGCTTCCCAAACTCTTTCCCAGCAATCTTGCATAAGATTACTGAAATCTTAAGACTGAAAGTCATGTTCCTTAGCAAGAAGTATTCTGATAAACAGCAAAGTCTTGCTAAGGATGGGTGTAGTTCCCACTCTAGCCAGAAATGAGGCCCCAAAAGATTGCCTTATCTTTAGATTAAAACTGGCAATTACAAGAAACACGACTGCAACCTATGATTTCTTTAATCATCGGAATATCCTTAAAAATCAAGAAAATAGAACAGCTTGATTGGTCTTGCTTCTGTCTTTCCTTAATTTTATACCTTCCTTCCACTAACTCTGTTAGGTGGCAGATATTGGGCCTTGGATAAAGATGGGCAAATCCTGGTAACCAGTGACCGTCCTAGCAATTTCAGTCTACAGTTTGTATCCTCCAGCTGTCTCATAGTCAAGGCTTCCAACAACAAATATCTTGTGGCTGATCAAGGAGGTAGAGTATGGACTGGGTCTACTGATGCATCAAATGCAACTCTGTTCCATTATTGAGTGGTTCTGACCTCCATTAAACTTCTGCTGTGTGTCTCATTTAAGGGCTCCTACTAAGGATACATCATCCTGGAGAAAATCTATGTATTCGTTAGGGGTCAAAAATGACTTCATGACCTATGATCAATCAGTCAGTCAAAACAAATGTGAACCTGAAGATGCACTTCAACAATAACAATTAATATTATTACCAAATATATTCAAAGTACCTTGGACAGCTATTTGTCTGAAATGGTATAGGTCGTCCCTGATTTACAACTTTGACTTAGTGACTGTTTAAAGTTACAATAACATTGAAAAAAAGCTGTTTATGACCATTTTTCAGACTTACGACCATTGCAACATCCCCATGGTCATGTGATCAAAATTAAGATTCTTGGCAACTGAGTCATATTTATGACAGTTGCAGTATCTTAAGGTCATGTGATCCCCTCTTGTGACTTTCTGACAAGCAAAATCAATGGAGACAGATTCACTTAACAACCAGCTTATTAACTGCAGTAATTCACTTAGCAACCATGAAGGTTGCTAAGGCAAAATTAACTTTACAACTATTTCGTTTAGCAATGGATATTTTGGGTCAGTTGCGGTCATAAATCAAAGACTACCTCTATTACAATAACCCTGTTTCCTCCCATCCTCAATGCAAAATAAGGGCAGGATGACATCAACAACTGCAACAAAAAAATTAACCAGTCATGTGTGAAAGGTAAGAAATTAAATTGTTGGGGCTGAGCCAGTTCAGGACCCCTTCATATAAACCTAGCTAAATCGAAATTTTCCTTGAACTTAAACACATGACTGAAAGTCCCAGCCACTATAGCATGTGTGTGTGGGGGTGAGGGTGTATTTTTCATTGGTTGTAGGTGGAAGATAGGAGAAAGCTGAGCATATCTCTCACTTAGAACTATCACATACAATAGTTGAAAAATAAGTATTTATGTCAAGTGTATTGTAGAAAAAAATCAAGTATCAATCACAAATTACCAATACACTACAATAACAATACTGATTTCTAGGGAATGAACATCCCTCTTAAGAGCAGGACATTGTTCTTGTAACAACTATGAATTTGTTATGTAACAAATAGAATTGACAAAGGCATCCTAACAAGAGTCATTGTACACAGGGTAAAGACTTGAGTCAATGTCAGAATGTTTCCATTTGAAGAATCTGAAGTGTACAGCATTTGCAGGCAAAATCTGTGCAGTGGCTGAAGTTCCCAGATCCACAGTCTTGAGACCTGCAAAAATCAGTCTTGAATACCGTCAAGTCCAAGTGGATCAATTGTTGTGCTCTAAGATGGGATACAAGGATGATGATGATGAAGTGCTAAGACCATCCAGTCTAGGATTGGAAACTATTCTCAGGGCAGTACCTCAGCATGCCTGAAGCAAAGACTGGAACCATATCTTCTTTCATCTTGTCCAAGAAACCAGCTTGCCAACTTCATCCTGGGCTAGGCATGGAAATAGTTTCATGCAACTTCCCTTAATCACAAAGTGTTTCACATAGTGCAATCCACAGATTCTCAATATGAATCCAAACTGGAAGGATAAATAAATAAAACAAGTAACATAAGGATATTCATCATAACCACTACAAACACTTCTTACCTTACCCAGAATAAATAAGAACCAATCAAAAAAGCAAATCTAGTTCCTGTACTGACAAAAATGTTTGCAGCCACCGGTCTGAAGAAGACAGTGAAATGCAATTGTGCAATAATCCTCAAGAGTTCTAAGACTTCATTTCTGATATGACTCAATATATTATGATGAAGTTTGATATATTGCTGAGATGGCTATAACCCTTGTATTTGGTTTTACTTGGTCTTTATTTACCCATTTGTTCTTGTCAATACTGCTGTGTGGAATTGATCAGTTATTCTCAACCATTTATCCTTATTTCAAGATACTCAAAAGCCTTTCCTCCTTCATAATTGCACTTTTATTTTTCTCTCCTAAACTGTGTAAGGAGACAATTTCTATTGGATTCTAAATAAGGAAGTATTATATTTTCTTCAAAGCCACTGGGGAGGGAAACCAATCATTGCCTTTAAAATGTAAAGGCAACCTACAACCAAAACTTTGATTTCAATAATTAAAATTATTAACTTTTATTGTTTATTTATACCTTGCCTTTATTATTTTTACAAATGCCTCAAGGCAGTGAACCTATCCAACACGTTTTCCTCCTCCTATTTCCCCCACAACAACAACCCTGTGAGGTGAGTTGGGCTCAGAGAGAAAGTGCCTGACCCAAGTTCTCCCAGCTGGCTTTCATGGTCTAGGCAGGACTTGAATTCAGTCTCTTGCTTTATATTCCAGTTTCTTAACTACTGACCAAACTGGCTACCCCAATAAATCCCAGATTTACAAGATAATTACCTGGAAAAGGAGGCTAATGTTAGAATGCCCAGTAATAGCTCAACTGCATAGAAGAAAAGCAGGATGGCATTCAGAATGGCTTCCAAACGCAAGGCGTAGGTCTGCAAAAGTAGGTAATAGGCTGCCATCACTGCTGCTGGAAAGGTTAGTGCCAGGCTGATAGCAAGTGGCACTTTTCGCTGGCAAAGGTTACCTTTGGAGCCTGTCAGTTATAACATATGGGACACAGAACACATGGACCATTCAGCAGAAGTCTGAAACAATCCAGTAAACCTTGAAGATATTCATATGAGAGAATGTACCAGAGAAAGAATTGAGCTGCAGCACTGAAAGGCACGTCAATGCATGCTAACTTGGATTTAAATCTCTCCTCACAATTTTTTCTGCCCCTGGTTTTATCTGGGTCAATGATGCCTCAGATACTGCAACCTAATTTGAACACAAACAGGACTCTCTTTCCGACTTCGCTCAACAGAGGAAAGTGTGGGGAGTGGCACAAAAGTTTTGAAGGTTAGTATATCTAGCACTATGTTCTGCTTATCCTATTCCCAATACGCTTTCATGACATGAAAATGACCTATTGGAAATAACCTCTCCTAAAATGAAATAATGGGTTTTGAACTTTACAAATTCTCAGAATCTGATTTCATATGGTTACAGACCAAGAGGGGCAGCCTGACTGATCAAACCTTACAGTTCCATCCCCATATATCAAATTGTATCATGGTTCCTACGGTAATTACTCCCAAATAATTGTAAACACAAACTACACAAAGACGGGATGCTCACTGATATCCACATCTACAGTGCACTATCACAGTTGAGTAAGACCATTAAGGTGGCCTGGGCATAATATACAGTAGGAGAATGTTGCCAGCATCTATATATTTATATCTGCTTAGGATCACTTGTCAACATCTGATAAATGTGTTGTTCTTAAGGAGTCAGGATTTATTTACTGACAATTTGGTGAACAGCCTGAAGATGTGGAGGGGAGACCATGTAGTACAGTGGTGGCTAACCTTTTTGGGCTCCTGTGCTGAAAATTGCGCATGTGCCAGCACCCATAAGGCAATGCATGCAGGGGCCCCGCCCCCTGCGCATGCATGTGCAAATCGCCTGCCATCACCCCCATACCTGCACTGCACATGTGCATACCTCCCAGCTGATTTTTGGCCCATTTGACACCTTTTTAGGCCTCCCAGAGGCTCGAGGGAAGCCTCTGCAGCCTTTGGAGGCTGAAAATGGGCCCATTTCATCACTTCCGGTATTTCTGGAAATACCGGAAGTGATGAAACAGGACTGTTTTTTGGCCTCCAAAGGTTCCCTCGAGCCTCTTGGAGGCCAAAAATCAACTGGGAGGTGTGCGCATGCGCAGCGCAGGTAAGTTTGGCTGGGGCTCACATACCCGCACAAATGGCTCTGTGTGCCACCTGTGGCACACGTGCCATAGGTTCGCCATCACAGATCTAGTAAGTTTAAATGCCATCAAAGAAGCTCTTATTTACCTGACAAATGCATGTTAAATATCATTGTGTATTCTTTAATGCTTACCAAAAAATATCCTTGTGACTTCAATTCCAAGATAGAGAAAAAGCATAATCAAGTCCAAAGCAAGATTAGCAGATGGATAAGGCAACAAGATACCTATACAACAAAATACACAAACGGCCACGTGAATTGAAGGAAAGCAAGATGCCCCTTTCCACCATTTCTCAAAAAAGAGAAATGTTTGTTGTTGATAAAGATCAAATGTAAAAGGAGAGACAGTGAATCCCTGCTAGTCAACCTCATGCAAGATGGTCAATCAAGATTCCCTCTGAGTAAAGCATGGCTTTAGACCAAGACAACGGCAAGCCACTTCTGAAAATCCTGCCAAGAAAATTGTGCAGATTAGTCTAGACAGTCACTAGGAACATTGATTTGAAGGTACAGATGCACCTTTTTTGCTGAAGATGGGAAGATTTTAATATATGTATGAAAGCTGTAGACCAAGATTTAAAAAGGGGCTGAGGTTCTATCTACTCAACAACCTCAATAATTAAATTATTGAAATCTCCAGGATGTAGGAAGCCCAGGAATAATAGAAACAGGAGAATATCTGTTTCAGGAACCTTAAAGTTGCTAACACATTTAACTAGGAATGTTGTATTAAACCTAATCTTTTACTATAGTGTGCCAACACCTCTTTTTTTAAAAGCTGGAAGCATTACATTTTCTTTTGTAAAAAGACATGCTCTTTGGGCTTTTCTTAAATAAGATGCTGTTTTCCAATAAGCTGCTCTGTTATTCGATATCTTTTATATCTTTGAATGTAGTAAAAGAAGGTCTGAAATCACCTGTCACACACATCTAAACTATATGGCCAGGAAAATACAATAGAGAAATCATTTCAACTGTTGGATTTTTGAACTTTAATCAACAGAAATATCTGGGAGTTCTTTGGGAGGGGTGCATTAGGATCAGGGGGGACTTCCAGGTAAGGTATCTTCAGGAAGATGGCAGCAGGAAGTATTCCTCCAAAACAGAATGTGGAACCAGATGAGAAGCTCTGATGATTTCTGGAAAGGATATCTGAAATCTATATAATCTTTGGTTTCAATAATTCTACCATAAAGAATAGTTCTGCAGAAACCCTGAATTCTATACAATCAGCGGTTAAATTACAGAATTAATGAGGAAGAAAAAGTCACATTTTTCTGTTTCACTTTCTTCAAATAAGTCACAGATACCTAAAAAACTTTAGACTCACCTTTATAGACAAATATGAAAATCTCCAGCAAAAAGTACGTGGCATAATACCAGCCATTGAGGAACAGCAGAATTTCCAGAGGTGTAGAGGAAAGTTGACGATCTAGGGGTGCAACCAAAACATTAATATGTCTGTGATTTCTTTTCATCTTTTTTTTTTCACAAAGAAATGGATGTAACTTACCCAATGCTACATTGAAAAGAATAGTTTCACATCCTGCAAACCTAATGATAATAATCTCTATTCTGTTATAAACTTACATTGATATTCCTCAAGATTATCTCATGAATGTCTATATGTAGAGTGCCACTCGTTGCTAGAGAAACTGCGATGTACACGCGGCTAGAAAAAAGCTCAACATGTCTTCTCTTGCTCTTCCACTCGTGCAGCTTGATCCCTCCAGATCAGATCCAAAGCACCAGGACTAATTACCACCAACCCAATCTTCTCCATTCCGCCTTATTGTCAGGCACATATCCCCGTTCTTCTTTGCAAATTGGATTCAGAGCAGATCCGTGTTTAAATATACTTCGATAATTATTTTAACTGGCACGATACTCAAGAGGAGCTGCAAACCGAAACGCAGATGAAAACCTACGCTCCACTGCGAGTTGCAGGGTACCGCGATCCACTCTTCCGACACCCCGATTGGGACAACCGAAAGATGATTTTAAAAAGAAGACCGTCGCCCTTGAAATGTGGGATGACACCGGGCATCTCAAAGTTACGCCCCCAACAGGAGATGTGCACCCGGACAGCTTTCGGGGATGCCGGACTGGGCTGGCTCTTTTAGGGCAAGCTCCCCTTCCTTTCCCTATGCAGGATCTCTCCTGCCACGGGAGCGCCTGGAGCCCCGGGGCCAGATCTCCTCCCCGCTTCCGCGCCTGCATCTCTCTCTGTCCGAGGCCGGAGCCTTCGAACTGAGAAGCGCGAGAGACCGCATTCGCACCGCCCCCCCCCCGCGCCACCTCCCACCTTTCGTTCGTCACATGACCTCGCCGTCCTACCGGCACCCTGTTCAACCTGCCGAGCCCTCCACTTACGCCGAGGTGCCATCTTCCGTCTCCATGGACACCGCTACGCAAAAAAAAAAAAAAAAAAAAAGCAAGCCCCACTTCCGCCGAGCTCACAAAACGGAAGTCAAAGGAACAGATGCCCAGCTCCCATAGAGGAGAATGGAGAGACAGACGCGCGGGTTTGGGCTGCAGCGCCCGACGCAAGCTCAGTGCGGGAAGCTTGCGCCGTCAGTTACAGAATAAGGTTGGAAGGGGCCTTGTCGGTCGTCTAGTAGTACAGCCGCCGCGCCAAGGAGGAGACCCTGTCTATATCATTTCTGCAGATGGCAGCCAGTCTCTTCTTAAAAGCTTCCAGGAATGAAGCTCCCACAACTTCCGAGGGCAACTTCTGTTTCTATTGGTTGATTGTTCTTCCATTCTCACTGTCAGAAAGTTTCTCCTTATTTCCAGGTTGAATTTCTCCTTGTTCAGTTTCCATCCATTATTCCCTGTCTGGCCTACAGGTGCCTTGGAAAATAGCTTGACCCCCCCCCTCCTCCTCTCTGTGGCAGCCCCTCAAATATTGGAAGACTGCTATCAAGTCTCCCTTGGTCCTTTTCTTCACTTAGACTAGCCATGCCCAGGTTTGCATTGAACAGCTGGAGCTGCAAAGGAGTCCTATCCATTGGTCCTGGAGTGAGGCAATGTGGAGGCCAAGTGCTGAAGTCATAGCCTGTGTCTTGTTGGCAAGCCACGCTGTCCTTTTCCAAAGAACTTCAGGAGAACGAAAAGAGGAGCTTGCTCTGATACGCAACCTGTATTTGAGCCGCAAATGTATCGGATGGCACCTGTGCTTGCAACTTGCCTTTCATCACCTGGATTTGCCACCGTTTTTCTCTTAAATGTAGGTACACGTAGTCCTCGACATACAACGGTTCATCTAGTGACTGTTCAAAGTTACAACGGCACTAAAAGAAGTGACTTATGACTGTTTTTCACACTTACGACCAGGGCAGCATCCCCATGGCCACGTGATCAAAATTCAACTGGTTTCATATTTATGACACTTCCAGTGTTCCGGGCTCATGTGAACACCTTTTGTAAAATTCTGACAAGCAGAGTCAAATGGGAAAGTTAGATTTATTTAACAACCGTATTACTAACTTAACCACAAGTAATTACTAACCGTATTAACTTAGCAACTGTGTCAAGGTTGTAAAATAGGGACAAATTCACTTAACAATTGTCTCACTTAGCAACAGAAATTTGGGGTTCAGTTGTGGACGTAAGTTGAGAACTGTACTGTACTGAAGTTGCATTGAAGGGCTTCGATGAACTGCCACTTCCACCCATTTCCATCTGCAACTGGGTTTGTGCAACCCTTAGAGCAGTTTAATGTTATTACCCTCCAGTCTATGAGGCTGTACAAAGGATAGCAGTATTAGGCAGTTTCTGCAATTGATGGTAGTAGGAAAAAAACTCACTTAGGGCTTTTCTTAAAGAGGCAGCGGGGAAGAGTGGGCTAGAACAATAGATTCAGCCATCTTGTCAAAGCCTGCTGTGGGTGGGTGGCTTTCTTCTAGTTTACAAAGGTGGGCACTCCTGGGTCGTTTGTTGTATTTGCACCCTAGTGATGGAGTGTTAAAAGCTGCAACTTTCATTGTTTCACCACTATGCATCAGAGGGATGGGCAAGAGAAGGACAGAATAAACCTTGGCGGACTAGAATCAAAGTCTTAGGAAGAAAGATTGAAGGTATTATGAGCATTTGATCTAAAGAGGACTGAAGGGAAGGAGAGTACAGGTAGTCCTCAACTTTTGACCACAATTGAGCCCAAAATTTGTTGCTACGTGAGAAGTTGTTACGTGAGTTTTGCCCTATTTTATGACATTTCTTGACACAGTTGTTAACTGAATCACTGTGTCATGCCCCTGGTGGAGACTGACTCTGAGGGAGAGAAGAAACAGCCGACAGGGAGTGGAAGTGTGGCTCCGGAAGTTGTGGAGAAGGTTGGGGAAGGGGAGAGGGCAGCTGAGCAGTCAGAGGAGGACTCAGGCCCATCCCTTNAGGCCCATCCCTTATCCATCCTAGGGCACGCAGGGAGGAGAGGATAAGGGAGAAATGTGGTCTACTTGGGAGGAGAGGGCCTTGATCCTCTTCATGGGCTGCAACTGTGACAATTGAATAAGAGTATGGACCTGCATGCAGGCGAATGCTGGAAACAAAGCTTGGAAATACCTCTAGTTGATGGTTCCTCTCTGTTTGGTGTCCTTCCCAGTGTGTGTTATGTGTGGACGTCTTCCAGCCCTTATCTTGCCTGGTTTGTATTGCTTTTTTCCTTCTTGTAACTGTTTGTGTAGGAGTTTTTTTGTCTTCTGTCAAGAATATTTGGAGCTTGGAAGCAAAGTGAAGAAATAAAAAGGGGCTTCACCTGTTTTCTGTGACTGTTTTGTATCCCACCCTGGGTCGTCATCACACACTGCAGTTGATGTTAATAACCTGGTTGTTAAGTGAATCTGGCCTTCCCATCAACTTTGCTTGTCAGAAGGTTGCAAAAAGTGATCACATGAGCCTTGGACACTGCAACAGTCATAAGCATGAGCTAGTTGCCAAGGTTCTGAATTTTGGTCATATGATCATGGGGACGATGCAAAGGTTGTAATTGTGAAAAATGGTCATGTCACTTTTTCAGTGCCTTTGTAACTTTGATCACTAAATGAACTGTTGTAAGTTGAGGACTACCTGTAATACAAATAGAAGAGAATACAGGTAGTTTTCAACTTAGAACCACAATTGAGCCCAAAATTTCTCTTGCTAACTGAGACAGTGAAATGAGTTTTGCTCCTTTTTACAACTTTTCAGTTTAGTGAATCATTGCAATTAGTTAACGTGGTTGTTAATTGAGTCTAGTTGCCCGATTTACTTTGCTTGCCAGAAGGTTGCAAAGGATGATCTCATGACTTCAGGACACTGCAACCAATTATCAAGCATCCAAACTTTGATCACATGACCATGGAGATGCTGTAATGGTCATAAGTGTGAAAAATGGTCATATCATTTTTTCAGTGCCTTTGTAATATTGAACTGTCACTAAACATGATTTGAGGACTAACTTTATTTTTAGTTCAGGTGTCATACTTAGTACTGATGATGTTACTTAGTTGGTAATGAAATGTCTGCAAGAAAGCCATCAAGCTCAGACAGCATCAAAGAGCCCCCAAAGAGAGTAATGCTTTTTGAACCAGTGGTGGTATTCTTCCAGTTCGATCTGGTTCTGGTGAGCCAGTAGCAGCGACGAGCAGTGGACACCGAACCAGTTCTCTCCTTCGCTCTGCTGTTGGGCTCACCTGCTTGCCCGGGCTCCCATACTCACCTCGATCCGCTGAATTTGAAGCACAGCTGCTTTGCGTAACATAGAATAGTGCTGTGCGGTAGCTGCTGAAGCAACCGGGATCATGCAGGTTTGCAGGAGGCGTCTTAGAACACCTCTATGCCTGTGCAAAGTGTGCATTCGGTGCCTGTGTGCACGTAAAGTGTGTGCACGTGCAAAGCGCGCCCACCAAGCCACTCCCACCAAACCAATGGCAAAACTATTTGAATCCAACCACTGCTTTGAAACCTTGAAAGAATGTCACACAGAGGGTTAAGACTTGTTCTGTATCGTTCTATAGTGCAGAACTAGAATAATATATTAAAGTTACATGGAAGCAGATTCTAATTAAATGTTAGAAAATAAATTGTTACAGACAAGAGTAGTGGAACCAACTATCAAGTTGAGTTATAGATTTGTTTTTCACCTTGTATGTTTTAGCAGAGGCTAAACAGTTACCTACCAAGATGCTTTAATTTGGATTCCTCGTACTAACACTCCATAGGATTCCAATCTATAATACTAAAATATAAAGCTGAGTTTTCTCTTTTAATATGTAAGGTTTGCTATCTTAATCTGAATTATACCCAACTCTGGAACTTATTGAACTTCTATTTAGATAATACACACTTTATTTTTGTCTTAGTGTATTATGCAAATAACCAAGGCGAAATAAATCATGACTTTGCATATTCAGTTAACCCAGTTAAATATGCTTTTTCTGATTCTGTTTATAATGGAGTATTACAATTTGATTCAAGGGCAACAAAATGAATATATGCACATAGAATATTATTCCAAAACTTAACTTTGCATGAACCCTTTGTTACTATTAGATCCTACAAAAAAAAAATCTGAATCACACTATGATTATTGCAAAATGGCAGGTTTATTTTCTGATAGCTTATAAAATAAGTACAAAAGAAAAAAGTAAATGAGAATAAATTTGCCTACTGTGAAGGTTTGGAACTAATCACATTGCTCATAATAAAGACAAGGGAACCTTTTAATCAGAGGCAGCAAACAGATTAAGGGAACGTTTACAAAAATAAACTCAGTACTGCTGCTACTTGAAAGTTCTCAGCCAAACCAATTTGGCACTTCATATATTCCTCAAAAAAACTGTAACCAACTTCTGAAAGTGCAGTATGCAGACCTGAGAGGATAAGTGGGAAGTCTGATAACTGTGTAGTGATAGAGACTCCACAGAAGAATAGTATTGTGGATTAAATCATCATATAAAGTTAATATCCAGACTATAAAAAAATGAGAAGAAAACTTGCTCCAGGATATTGATTGAGGTCTCTTTAACAGTCCAGCAGCTCCATATAATTCAGAAGTAGCTCTCAACTGCGGACATGAGCAAACTCTTTCCGTAACCATACTGAGTCTTGATAGAAACGTGGGTCTCCCAGATGAATAGCTGTTCTTTTGTAGAAATAGTAATATAATACAGCCACTGCAATAAAAAAGGATTGTGTTATCAAAGTCCCATTCCCTGCTTCCCTTTTTTTGTGTATCTTCAAGTCATTCTTGACTCCTGATGACTCTATGGAAAAGCCCCTGTAATTTTCTGGGAATCGTTTTTCAGAAGTGATTTACCACTATGTTCTTCCTAGGGCTGAGAGAGAGTGACTGGTCCAGACTTACCCAGATGGCTTCATACCTAAAGCAGGACTGGAACTTACAGTCTCCCAGTGTTTTACTTCGGTGCCTTTAACTACTATGCCAAACTGGCTCTCCAACCTCCTCCAGTCAAGGAAATGGCACCATTGCTCTGAGAAGATTTCTAGTTTGGGGGAATATTCCAAAATCCTCTACAAGTATTTACTAGCAAATCTGTAAAAGGGCAGGTGGTTTGCATGCAAACTCCAGCATCTTCAGAGAAGGCTTGGAAAGGTTTGCCTTAACTCAAAGAATCAGTGGTTGATGACTGTACATATATCTAATGTCTGACATACGGTAAATAGCTGACAATTCCTACATTTTTCATATGCTGTCCTATTTATTTATACACTGCTCAAAAACATAAAGGGAACACAAAAATAAGACATCCTAGATCTGAATGAATTATTCTTATTAAATACTTTGTTCATTACATAGTTGAATGTGCTGATAACAAAATCACACAAAAATTATCA
>BHFT01032622.1:0-22829 GCA_004320025.1 Laticauda laticaudata | reverse complement strand
CGTGGCTTCCACATACTTCATGAGGGATCTGCCTCAGCGCATGTTTGACGAAGCTCCGATGCAGCGGCTGGACACCCAGGTTGACCAAGGCAAACACCAACTTCCGGTCCCAGCCGGGAACCTGTGCTCAAGGTGGCTACTCACTCGTGCAGCCACCTTCTCAGGGGACCACTACAGGGAGCATGCAGTACGGCTGCGCCGAGTGGTGCACACAACCACCATCATGGCATTAGTGTCGAGAAGTGGGTGCAGGCATTCATCGAAGAATACATGAGGAGCTCTCCAGTGCGCCCCACCACTGAAGAGGCTGGGAGAAGTTTACAGGAGCAGTGTATCAGAGGTGGAATCTTTTCCCACACACCGTTGGAAGCCATAGGATGGCAAGGACTTGGCCTGGCAAAAGCTCCACCAAAGTAGGGACTTCCACTACTTATTTCAACTACAAGGGCTTCTTCAGCATCATCCTCTTTGCCCATGGTCGATGCTGACCTACAAATTCTATGTACCATCGAGTTGCTTCAGGGGGCAACACGGTGTCAGCTTCAGTATGCCCAGGTATAACAATGCCAGGTCACCTCAAGGAGGATGGCTGGAAACGCGGACTTCATTCGTTGGGGTTTCCCAGATCCAGACCCCACTGCCAACGCGACACGCAAGATGTGCCCTACTTCATCGTTGGGGTATGAACGCCCTTCTCGCCTCACGAACTCTACTCATGAAGCCTACAACCTACCAGATGCTCACCCATGAAGAGAGGATCATTTACACACTAACAGGCTGTCCAGGGCAAGGCGAGGGATGCTTGCTCGATCGCACTCTGTGCTAGCCTCTGGTATAGATTTCGTTTTTAGTCCAGTGTATGTATGTGTGTGGTGGGTACAACGCCTACTTGGCATCCTGGCAAATAGGTTCCAAGTACTTCTCACCACCACTGCAGCATTGGCCCCAAACCCGGTTGAGTGAATCATCGTTAGCAGAAGCTTGCTGCATCCTTTGCACAATCTCATGCCACCGCCGGCTTACCCCAGTATCGTTCTCTCGCGCTACAGGCTCCGTAGGACCTCTCAACCAGGCAATGGGCGCTGGGCCCGTGGGGATATTGGACGGGCTAAGGGGCGAAACCTGATTAGACAGCTCAGGATGGCACAGGCCCCCAACAGAGCTCACGTGAAGAGAAGATAGCCAGCGCAATAGCCTCCCGAGACACTTTGGTGGCAACTTTCCCAGCTGGAGCGGTTGCTGAGTGGCAAGACAGGTATGATAGATGCTTAATGGATGCTTTTCCTTTCAGCCTCTCTGCATCTACACTGATGAGATTGGGGCAGTGTATGTTGGGTAGTGGGCTTACAATGAACAGGGGCGCCTTAATACAAGAGTTGTGTTTTATGTTTGACTTGTGTTGGCGATTAGATTTATTACATGATTATTGATAATAATATGCTGGCATAGGTGTTGGCACCTGGGATGGGATTGGACCCATTAACAGTGCCCCTATGCTCTGCACTGGAGGTTTATTATCCCACAGCTATTACCCCATCCCTAAAGGTATGCCTGTAAATGTCCACAGGGTATCCCTGCCCATTCCCACTGCTATCTTAACCCATCCACAGATGATCCATCTAACCCATCCACAGGTTAAATTCCCTTGGCCCATCCACTCTGCTATCTTAAAGCCCATCCCCCACAAGCATAGCAAAGCTTAAACCATTTCTAAAAGTTCACCAAGACTTTTATTTTAATAAAAGAAATGATAGCATAGGTGGCTGTGAATCCAAAGTTAGACTTTATTAACAACAGAGCTGCTGAAGACAAAATGACCAAGTCCAAGTGTTCCAAATAACGTCGTACATGTGCGTATGTCCAGCCAGTCCAGTCTCTGCCATCCTCTTGGTGCGTCATCTCGGTAGTGTGTGCCCCGTCTTCAGGGGTGAGCGCTGTCCAGTGTGCTGTGGATTCGGGTGGCTGGTGCTGGGCAGGGTTTGTCTCTGAAGCGCCGATTGGTGGGTGCCTTGGCCCTCCGAGAGGACCACAGAGTGATGGTTTGTGTTGAGGCCAAGCTCTTCAGAAGCATGGCTCAGACCCGTGATGTTGAGAGGCTTCCTTTCCTCCATGCCAGTGGGCGTGTCAGGCCCCAGTACCGCAGGACAGATTGTAACTGAATGCCGCCTTGGGCTTGGCTGTGGGGTGGAGGAAGGAAGCAGGTTGTAGTGTGGGCTGTCTTGGTCTGCAGCTGGGTGAGGACTGGCGTGGTAGTAGTGGCTATCAGTGGCATGGTGCATCGCGTGCATTGTTAGCATCTAGTCGTCGGACCTGCTTAGGGTGGCATCGTGAGCATCGGGGCTCTTATCAGTGTGTCGGTGCGCGAAACGGTGGCATCGCATGGCATGTCAGTGGAACCCGGTGGGCAACCGGTTTATCGTCATGATCAACTTTCTGTGCCTGGACTGGGTAAGTGTCTGCCTGCCTGTGGCTTGCTTGGAACTACTCTGGTAGACGTGGCTCTGTAGGTGAAGGCTCTGTGGGAAAGGGCTCTTGGGAATTGAGGAAGGGACCATCACCCTTGGGGTGGGAGGGAGGCAGACTTGGGACTGGGGTGGGAGCAGGTCTTTCATTGGCTGGGAGGGGTTGTGAAGCAGCTCCATGGATCCGGTCCCTTCACCTACCTGTGGTACTGGGGCTCTCCGCCATGCCGTGAGGGTACTTTGGCGGTGACATAGGTGAGAAAGGACTTGCCAGTATGGAGAGATGAGGGAGTCCTGGCTGCTGGACCAGCGCTGAGAGAGTGAGATCTATGCCTTGCATCCAGATTTGGTTTCCTTGAATCTCCCAGTCAGCGACAGGTTGTGCTCTGCACGCCCTCTCCAGTCTTGCCTTCTTGTGCCCGTCTGTTCGTGAGGGTGGGGGTAGCTGGGGGTGTGGATGCAGGTGTTAGGGGCTGTGGGTGGACCGCTGCTCGGTTCTCCTTTCTCCCCACCGCTACCAGGGAGTCCTCCCCGCGCTCCACACAGTTAGTATACAGTCCTGTGGGCTGTTCTCGCCCGGTGGCACGCTCCACAGAAACCTGCCTTGGAGATCAGGAGCTGACTCTTGCCCGGAGAGACGGCTCCTCAGCGGCTGCGGATGAGACGAGCGGTGGTGAGACGGGGCTGCTGGTTGCTCCTCTGTTGCGGACCTCACCCTCCTCCAGGATAAGCTGCAATCCTGGCCATGATTGTTAGGTCTCTTTCTGGGGTCCGTCAGCTTTAACCGTGGCCTTGGCATATTTCTTCAGGTGCAGCTTTTCCCGTACTAGGTGGTTCATGTGCTTCATCCAGCGAGGAGGCACTCTTCCGAAGTTGCTGCCCCGACTCCTCCGCCTTCTCTCTCCAAGGCAGGGCTGCTTCTTGCTTTGTGTCCCTTGTAGTTTGATGGTTGTCCCTTCTTGCCCAGATATTCTCTCTCAGCCACTCCCAGCACCTCATCCTGTTGTGTTTTCCCTTTCCTTCAAATGGAGTATTGCCTCCTCTCCCGTCCCCGCATGTATGCCTTCTTCCTCTCCCCTTTAGGGCAGGATCCAGATCGGGCCCTTATCAGAGGGGCTCCCAGGTCAGAAGGGGCTGCTCCTCTACTACCAATCCGCAGCAGCAGCACCCAGGTAGGACTTCATCATCATCTCATCCTGAATCATTCATCATCCCCCAGCAGGATCATGAATTTCATCAGCGCAGCATAGTAGCAGCACCAGCAGGATCATCATCATCATCATCAGCAGCAGCAGCAGCAGCAGGACCAGGACAGCAGCAGCAGTAGTATCAGCACCAGCGCCGCCCAGCAAGACCAGGGCAACGAGCCTAGGACCAGGAGTCACTGAGCAGGCACGAGACCAGGCACGAGAAGACAGGAGCGACGAGCGGACAATGCAGTCCCCAGGCAGTACGAGTCAGGACGAAGCAGGCCAGCAGGACGCTCCAAGGAGCAGCTTCAGCAGTGTGTACGCACCAGCAGTAAGCCACCCACGGCCAGAGAGGGCAGCTTCAGCAGGGAGTATAGCACGAGGCAGATAGCACCACCGCCCAGATAGCGAGCATTACATCAGGGGCCTTTTTCTTCCCCCCTCGTCCAAGGGGGGGGAATCAAAGAGCAGGAAGCAGCAGAAGCCCCAGCAGACAGCAGAGTCAAGGGTAGGGGGCAGGAGGTGTGGCCCTGTACCCTCTGCCGGGGATTGGCGGGCAGGTTGCTGCAGGGCTTTTCTCTTCTTCCATGGTTGTGGGGTGTGAGCTTGCAAGGGAGGGTGGCAGGGAGGTGCTGGCCGGGCACCAAGACTGGCAGGGAAGATAGACATGGCAGGCAGTCCACAGGCACCAAGGTTGGCAGGCAGCCAGGCCAATCAAGGCTGGCAGAATGGTGGCAGGCAGCCAGGCACCCAGGGCTTTTGGCAAGAAGGCTGCAGGAAGGCTGGCAGACTTGGCTGGCAGGGAGGCTTGGAAGGCAGGCAGGCAGCAAGGCTGGCAGGAGGCCTGGCCAGGAGTGGGTGGGAGGCAGGCTGCGGAGGCAGGCTTGGGAGGAGGCTGCAGCAAGGCTTGCAGGCACAGGCATGCACCGGCAGGCTGGCAAGCGCCAGTTTTCACATCTGTGTCCGGGCAGCAGTGTTCCTTTCCTCTGAATGCGCTGACCCTGCTTCGGAGCCTGCTTCCCTTATCCGCGGGAGCTTATAATGCAATGCATCCCCCCCGCTGTGCAATTAAATTCTTCAGCATCCGTTAGCGTTTTCCGCTCTTGCATCCGCTTATGGCTTCCGCTCTGCATTCCGCTTTCATCTGCTGTGCATCCGCTTCATCCATTCTGCGGTTCACGCTCTGCATCTCTTTTCATGCGTTCCCACCGTTCCCGCTTTGCTGAGGGTCCCCCGGGAAGCCTTGCGGATTTGTTTGCCATTCGCTCTGCTTAATCCGCTTCCATCCGTGGGCCTTCCATTCCGCATCGCTTTCCATCCGGGCCTCTGACGTCCTTCCCCGCGTCCCGTTCCTTTCCATGTTTATCCGCTTCATGTTTTTATGCTAAATTTTTATTTGCCCTCTTTTGAGAGTCACTGATAAACAACGGATGGAACATTTTTCTCGTCCGCTGTGTCCTTTTTATAAACGTTTTGCATCCGTTGGGCAGTGTGACAGGGCCTTTAGTTTATCAGTCTGTAAATTTTAAAGTGTGGTTCTCAGTTTATTGTGATATGTAAACAAAGCCAGTTGTGGTTTATTGAAGGAAACAGTTAAGCAAAACATGGCTTAACAAGATGTTTTAATTAATTGTAAACAATTATACTGATTCCGTTGGAATGCTATCGGACTTGGAATAAAGTAGATTCTTCCTAAGAGAACACAGAATGGGGTTTTCTTTTCCCCTGTGCCTATTTGAGCAAAGTTCATTGCAAATAATCTAAACAGTGCATTGAACTTATATTTTTGTTGATGGCATTCTCTATTTCAAGAAATAAATATGTATGCTAAGTGTCAGGGATTTTTTGTCCAACAGCCCTGTCGGACAGAAGCTGATTGACATATTATTTTTAAAAATACAACTACATTTTTGTATAAAAGCTAGCAGCTTTTCATTGTTTGGAAGCGTAAGCAAAAATCTATGCATAGTAAAATATTTAGAAAGTTATATTACTTACAAAGAACTCAGTGTAAAATAATTATATGGCTATAGAAAGAATGGTCCATACCCTATTGTCCTCAATACACACCAACTTTCCTCCAAATTATTGGAGACAAGCAGTAAATCTATCAACTTTCTTCTGTGTACGGTAGATTGCAGTATTGCAGTATCAACTTAATGTCTAAGGCCCCAAATAGATATTATGGAGACATGTGCTGCAGTGTTCAGCATGCATATTCCAGTTAATGAATAATTTAAATCCATGGGGGTGTCACTACCAAGTCACATGGTTGCATGAGGTTTCATGCATTTTATCTTTAATCTCTCCTCAATTTTACCAGTTCAACCCAATATACGTTTTTTAACCTAGTTAGATTTCAGCAGCATACTCAATAAGTAACCCCATATCTTGCTCCTACACCTTCTCACGCGCAGTAAACTTTCATACAAAAATCAATTGTTTTATGGTTAGTTAACTTTTATTTATTAGCTGTCTTGTCCATCAAGTGAACATCTGGCATCCACATAAGGAGTCTTAATAGTACAAAGTAATTTCTTTACTAATCTTCAGTAAGAAGTTCATCTGCCAGTAAAGAATGTAATCAAAATCTTTTCATTACCTTTTACAAAGTGCAGGTGCTCAGGATCCTCCATTGGAAAGAGTGGCCACAAACCAGTAAGCAGAATGTCTCAGTATCAACAATGCTTATTCATGAATTGCCCCCTCAATTGCCATTTGCAGTCCAAATCAAAATGCCACGGCTTCTTAACTCAACAGTAGGTAAAATGAATGACATTTTGTAATTTGTCAGAACATGACGCATAATCTGTTCACAAGGCAATAGAAATAAGATTTTATATAAACTTGTGGCATAGTGAATCATCATTCATAATGAATCCTTGTAACCAGCTCTGATTATATATATCCACCCTAATAGGTTACAATTGCATAATTTAATATGTAAAAGAAATATCACTGTATTAATATTTGGAGGAACCATCTTTGGCCTTAAAGGAAAGTATCAAGTTCTTCAACATTGGCAAACTCAGGAAACAAGAACCACTTGGATTGCAGGAAAGATCTTTATTGCTAATAAAGGGCCTGTCACATAGGCCGATGGATGCAAAAAGTATGTAAAAAGGACACAGCGGACGAGAAAATTTTCCATACGTTGTTATACGCTCTCAAAGTGCCGCAAATTTGCAATAAAGAGAGCGGACAACAACGAAAGAAACGGACGGGGAGCGAGGACGTTTTAGTGAGGATTAAGCGGATAACTCACATGGAGACCTAGTGATGAAGTGGAATGGAAAGCAGGAGGTGGCACATCCGCAGGCCTTCGCGGGGGAGCACAGCTCAGCAGGCTGTCATACAATGAGCGACAGACCGAGTGGTAGGGAGCCGGATGCAGAGCGGATGTCGAGCGGCGATAATCTATGCCGCATGCATGAGACGGAGCGCCTAGCAGATGTCTAGCAGATGCCCTAGCGGATGCTGCGGAGGCCGTAGCGGATGCCTAAGTCGTGATGCAAAGCATTCACTGCGAGCAATGCAGGGAGGATGCATTACGGTCAAGAAGCCCAGGATATAAAAAGATTCAGACTCGCAAGCAGTCACCATAGGGAAAGAACCTGCTGCCGAGAACACTCTCCATGATCTCTACTCAGCCAGACAAGGGGAAGAAGAGGAACGCCATATGTGCCATCTTCTCCAGCCCTTGGCAAAGAAGAGGACAGGCACCATCTCCCACATCCTCGGCACTGACTCTGCTTTCTGGCTTGGGCTCTCCTGCTGCTCGGAGGCTGACTCTGCTTTTGCCTGGAGGCTTCTGTCTGGGGCTGCTCCTGGAGGCTGGGTGCTTTGCTGGTGCTTATTCTGCTGGCGTCTCGTGGTCGTCCCCATCGGGTGCTCGCGCTCGCTTCTGGCTGGGTGCTTACTCTGCTGGCATGGCTCCCTGGTGCTGGTGCTTCGCTGGTGTCTTACTCTGCTGGTGCTGCTCTGGTGCTAGCTGGTCCTGCTGTGTGATCCTTTTGGCTGCTGCTGTCTGTTGTGTTGGCGTAGCTGCGGTTGGTGGTGGGTAGTGGTGGAGCACCCATACAACCTCAAAGCTCCTCTGATGAGGTCCCAGATAGGCCCCTGCTCCAGAGGGGAGGAAGAGGCTACGCGAGAAATAGAGAGAGGCAGGCTAGTACTCCATCGAAGACGGAACAATGAGGATGAGGTGCTCGAATGCGCTGAGGGAGAACGAGTACCTATATAGTGGAATGGGACACAGGCTCTATGATGAACACGCAAGAGGAAGGCAGGCGGTCTGGAGAGAGAGAAGCAGAGAGCCTGGGCTAACACTTCGAGGTCCTCCTATGGTGGAAGCACATGCACAGCTGGTATAAAAAAAGCGGAAATCGGCGAACCTCAAGAAGTCTGGCCAGGCCCGCGGTCAAGCTCACCGACTGGGAGACCTGGACGTGATGGCCAAGTGCAGCTTCTTGGAAGGTGAGGTCCACCACGTGAGGAGGCAAGGCCCCTCTGTCTATACCCTCTCTCTCTCAGGCAGCCCACAGAGAGCCAAGTCCTCTTCGGCAAGGTCAGACTCCTGTGTCTAGGCAGGTATTGTGGAGTGCGCCCCAGACGGAGAACCACCCCGTGATCAGCTGCACTCCCCATGGCGAGCAGTGGGAGGACCCGCCTGAAGCAGTAGGGAGCAAAGGAGAGGGCCACTGACACAGAGACGCCCAACCCATACCCACCCCCACGCCTCCACCTCCACACGAAAGCAGGCAGAGAGACAGACTTCAGAGGGAGGCAAGAGCCACCACGTGTCCTGGCCTGGAGAGTCAGGGACACCATCAAATCAGCGTTGTATTTCTCCTCTCTCCAGCCTGGTACAGCACCGACATACCATCCTCAAACCGAAAGCTCCCTTCCTCACCTACGTCAACAGAGCCGGCTCATGGATGATGTCTGGAATCAGCAGTACAGGTGATAAAGGAGAGATCACATGGTCTGTCGTGCACAACCCATCCAGGCCCAGACTGAACCTGCTCCGACCGCAGTGTCAGGTCTTGCTATCCTCCACGCTCGAGGTGATGTCGCAAGAATACCGCTTCCGGATGGCTTTCCAACAGGCCTCCACCTACCAAGTGGCTAGCGGCTACCAGGAGTTGTCGAGAGTGCACAGGCAGCCCCTTCCCAGTCCAGGGCACAGGTACAATCGAACGCCACCGATAGCCACCCATAGGCAGGCGTCCACGATGTTCACGACAGAATGTCACGACTGCTGCACTTATCACAGATGCCACCAGACCTGCATATGGACAGATGCCACCCATGCGACAGATGCCACCCATCGAGCCACTAGTGCCACAGCCACAGATGCCTCCCATTGAGACAGATGCTCCAGGATGGACCTCACCTTCGCGCATGCTGCAGACGCAGAACAGCCCCACTTTCTCCTCCTTTCCTACCACCCACACAGCCAACCGGCCGCTCAGAACATCTGTATAGTCTTGGACTGACAGATCCGTACAGCACCATGTCATGGAGGAAGGGGCTCTCAACATCAAGGGACTGTGCCAGCTCTCTGAGAGCTTCCTCCACACACCATCCCTGTTGGTCCTCTTGGGGCCAGGCACTCCCAATGGCACCCTCAGACCAAGCACTCAGCAGAACACTTCATCACAGCGCTGGACCCTTCACCCTGAGAACTATGGGCATCGCCTCAGAGTGACTGAGAGAGAGTGCCAGAGACTGGGTGTGCTACCTGTTGACTTTATCTATGTGTTGGGACACTTTACTACGGTGGGTCGCATTTTGCTTTTACAGATTTTTGTATTATTAAAGTTTAGCTTTGCTTCACACACTTAGTTCAAGTTCATTTTAGTCATATAGATTGTCTTGGTGGAATAGCGTTTTAAGAAATGGTTTAAGCCTTTGCATGCTTGTGGGATGGGTAAGGGGATAGCAGTGTGATGGGTAGGGATTCCTGTGGGATGGAAATAGCTGTGGTATGGGAAAGGATAGCAGTGGGATGGGTCGAGTAGATACCTTTTGAGGATGGGTAATTAGCTGTGGGATTGGGGTTAGTGATACTCTGTGGAAAGGGTAGATTAGCTCGTGGGATGGGTTAGGAATAGCAGTGGCATAGATAAACCTCCAGTGCAAAGGCATAGTGGGCTTTATGGTCCCAACCCAGGTGCCAAACCTATGGCCCTTTATTATCAATAACATTAATCCACATCATCAACCAATTTTGTAACATAAAACACAACTCTTTATTAAATGCCCCTGTTCATTGTAGAGGCCACTCTACACATACATGGCAGATCTCATCAGTATGATCGAGACAAGGCTGAAGGAAGGCATCCATTAAGCATCTAACCATACTGACTTGCCACTCCAACTGCCTCCAGCTGGGGAGTTGCACCCAAGTGTTTCAGGAGGTTGCGCTGCTTCTCCCTTCACGTGAAGCTCTGTTGGGGGCCCTTGCAATCCCTGAGTGTCTATCAGGTTTTTCTCCTTCAGGTCTATCCATCACCAGGCTCCATTTGATCCACTTGGAGCCTCGCTGACAGGCTCACAAACCTGTTGTGCAACACTGGTAGCGGGTGCGACAGAGATTGTGCAGGATGAGCAAGCTTCCACGATGTTCCTCACGGTCTCTGCGGGCAATGCTGCATGCGTAGGTGAGAAAGTACCTGGAACCTGTGGCCGGATGCCAAAGGCATTCTCATTACCACCCCACACTTGCCCTGGACAGCCTGTAGTTGATAGATACTCTCTTCAGGGTGAGGCATCTGGTAAGTTGTATGGCTTCATGAAGGTAGGTTCTGAGGGAGAAGGAGGGTTCCATGAATCACCCAAACAACATCGGCACTTTTGTGGTGTCAGCTTGGCCAGGGGGTCTGGATCTGGGAACCCATGAGATGAGGTTGCATTCCAGCCATCCTTGAGGTGACCTGGCAGTTGTATACTCTGGGCATCTGAAGATGCACCCAGTTGCCTGAAGCATCGATGTACATGAATTTGTATGTCAGCATCGACCATGGCGAAGAGGATGATGCTGAAGAAGCCCTTGTAGTTGTTATAAGTAGAGATTCCCATGAGTTTGCTGGGAGCTTTGCAGGCCACGTGTCCCATCTTGATGGCTCCAACGGTGTGGGGAAATTTCACTTCTGATACCACTGCTCTGCAACTTTCTTCCAGCCTCTCTCATGGAGGGGCACTGGAGGAGCTCCTCCATGTATTCTTCGATGATGGCACTGCACCACTTCTCTGACCACAATGCTGATGGTGTTGTGTGGCACCCTCCAGCCGTACTGCATGCTCCTGTACGTGGTCCCTATAGGCCAGGTGCGCACAGAGTCAGTGCCACCTTGGAGCCCAGGGTCAGGCTGAGGAGTTGGTGTTTGCCTTGGTCAACCTGGGTCTCAGACGCTCCACAACTTCGTCAAACATGGCTGGCGGCATCCCTCATGAAGTTGTGGAATGATCAAGTCCTTGTTCCTCAGCTCCACCATCAGAGTATTATAGTCCATAGTCTTCTTCCCGCGATCCATCTTTCGACCCACACACTCTTTGGACGCCTCCTTTTCTTCCCATAGAACATGGAAGAGCCTGTAGAGGGCTTCGCACATGTTGAATGATGGCGGCTACCAAAAAAGGAGTGTGGTGATGATTCCATTGGTGGATATGACTGGATGCTTGTGGAAGAGCAAGAGCAAGATGAAGGCTCCAGAGGTCTGCACAGCAGCGAGTGCTCTGGACTCAAAGTGAGATCAGAAGTGGATTCTCCCCGCCTTTTTATGGGCAATATAGGTTTTCCGCTAGGTATCCTTTTGGCATCCTCTAGACATCCTGCAGACCAATACTAAATATCCGAGATATGTCCCCTAATACGAACGTTTTTTTCCGTTTTATGCTTTGTATGCGAGCTGCATCCACTTTCATCCTTTCTACGCGTCCGTGCTACTCAATGCTGCGTGTCCTGTTCGCGTCCGTTCGCTTCCTCTCGCTTGTGTCCGTTTTCGGCTGGAGCAGATGCGAAATGCGCAGATGCGCAATGGAATGCTCGCGAGATGGCCCAGGAGAATATTGTCGGAGTTAGCGACACGTAACGGATGAGACAGAGACGTAATAACGGATGTCCCAGTATGCAGGCCGGATGTATAAGGACGGGAACGGCGTTGGACATACATTTAAATCTGCTCAAAAAGATTTGTGAGTATCCGAAACTTTTTGAGCGGATGAAAATGTTCAGGGGTAGACAGATGCTGGAAAAAAATCGATAACGTGGAAGAGAACGGGACACAGTGAGGACTAGTAACAGATGCTCATGCGGCGTTACTAACCAACGGATGGCAAGTGTTTCTCTCCGTTTTACATCCTCTTTCCATCCGTTGGTGCTGTGTGACATGGGTTTTAGATAATATACCAGAATACTGAATCCAAAGTCATTCTCCTGTGTAATGTATACCTACTAAAATTTGGGTGAAGTTATTCTCTAATTCTTCCCCTCTCTTCTAGACTCAGGAATCTCTTCTGCAATGGCTCTCTTTCTGTGTTTATGACAATTTGACATGGCCAACTCACCACAGCCAACTCACCATGACAACTTGCCACAGCCCAACTGACCACGGGAAAAATCACCATGGCCAACTCGTCACCGGACAAGAGAAGAAATGGTGGAATACAATCATTAAAGAAAGAATACAAAAGGAGGGACAAAATAAAATGTGACTGACAAAAATTTAAATAATTTTTAATTATTTTAAATAATTAAATTGAATTGTTGAATTTTCCTGTGGCAAGTTGTGCCTTGGTGAATTGTCCAAGGCAAATTGGCCACAGCAAGTTGATGGTGGTGAACTGGCATTGGTGAGTTGCTTTGGGCAAGTTGTTCCATTTCACTCTTTCCCCCCTTAACTCTTTTGCTGTCCTTCTGTGTTCTCATGGACTGTCAGGCATTCCATCATCAGTAGCAGGACAGGAAAATTCTTTAGATGAGATGGGTAATCTATCAATAACCTATCAGTAACCTATTATTGAACTCTAACTTTCAGCAACCCAAACTCCTCATCAATTATGAGATATGTTTAAAGTTCAAGATCAGCTGGAGAGCCACAGATTGCCAATCTCTCCTAAAATAAGAATAACTATTGCTATATGAGCCACGGTAGCACAGTGGTTATTGTGGAATACGGCAGGCTACTTCTGTTGACTGCCAGCTGACTGCAATTTGGCAATTCAAATCTCACCAAACTCAAGGTTGACTCAGCCTTCCATCCTTCCAAGGTGGTAAAATGAGGACCCAGATTGTTAGGGGCAATATGCTGATTCTGTAAACTGCTTAGAGAGGGCTGTAAAGCACTGTAAAACAGTATATAAGTCTAAGTTAAGGATTTTCAAACTTAGCAAGTTTAAGACTTGTGGACATCAATTCCCAGAATTATTGAGCTAACATGACTGGAAGAGTGATACTGGGAGTTGAAGTCCACAAGTCTTAAAGCTGTCAAGTTTGAAGACCCCTGGTCTAAGTGCTAAGTGCAAAATTCACAATAAATAATTGGCATTCTTTGTAAGGAATTAATGGCTGTCCTTTGGATAAAGCTATAGAATAATTTCAATAGTACTAATACAATTTGCAATTGATGTTCATATGTTGGTTGCTATTGGATTCTACTAATCAGTCCATTCTGAAGGAACTAAATGAAACTTGTTTTTCTGAAGAAGGATACAAAGTCTTATTTCATGCTTAGCATTAATCTGGCAATGGAAAATATAGAAAATTTTAAAAATCAGAAATATTTCTTAATTACTTTTCCCTTCTCCTAATTAGGTGTCATCTAAATACAATAAACAAAACCAGTTCTGATCCGAAAATAATGGTGATATTGGATTTTAGAAATATGAAGCTCAACATTTTTTTGAGAGTAGTACCGTATGAATATTTTCATGGATATACATTTTATATCTGAAAATATAGAAGAAGTATAGATGAATGCAGACAACTGAACAGAAAATCAAAGTTGGATACAATAAAAAGACCATTTTTGTAATAAAATTGCATGCTCCAACCTCTATATAGTTACTATCCTTCACTGAAATGTTGTCAGTCCAATAAATCCAGAATTATAGTTCAAAGAGTAGCACTGTAGCTTCAATCCAAGATTCATGTTCAAAAGGGAAAGCATATATAATTCTTTGCCATTTCTTTTTGACATGGAGCTCATCAAATCTAATTTAGGCTCGAGACAGCAAAATGAAAATTCTCCCTTCTGCAACAAATTATTATACATCAAAGAAATGAATTCTGCCGCTAAAATGATGCTAAAAGTTATAAGCTGAAAAATAATATAAAATTTTTTTTCCATGTCTGAAATTACTAAAAACTTCTGAAGAAATAAGTTATCGGTGATTGCTCATCACTCCTTTGAAATTACTCAAACAGCATACAGAATAGTACTGAGAAATAAAGAATGGAAATAAGAGTACATGCATACTGAGGCTAAGGCACAAAGTTTTTTTTAAATAGGAAAAGTGTTCAGCTGAAAAATGAATTAGCCTACATTTCTTCTTAAACTTCTTCCACTAGGCCATTGCACTGAGTCAGGTTCCAAGTACAGATAGCAGCATCTTTGCAGCCAGAGCTATCCCTGTTGACATACAAATTAAATTAAAGCCGAACCTAGGAGTGTCAAACTTGCGGCCCATGAGCCGGATGCATCACGTGCTAACCATGCCCACTCCCATTTGAGCGAAGGAGAAAAGGTCATGATACGTTACGTGATGAAAATGTGATCCATGCGTTTGACACCTCTGCCTAACCTTTTGTTTTTATTTAAGCTTCTATAGGATGGATCTACTGTACTCTCATTCCTAATTTTACAGCGAAATATAACAATTTCGGAAGGAATAGCCTTACTGGTCTGTTGTCATCAAAAACAAAAACAGTATTACTTTAAAAGGTAACATTTTTTTAATGAAATAAACTTCCATGGAATACAAATATTTCATCAGTTCTACAGGATATATCCAAAGTGAGTATCATATATTCATTCCTGGCTTTGGGAGAAGAAAAAAGAAACAGAGAGTTTAGTTTAGCTTAGTTTAGTTTAGTTTAGTTTAGTTTAGCTTANACAATGAAATCAAACACCATCTTCAGTGCACATCATGACCATGAAAATAAACACAAACACACATCCTTCACCCTTCACACATTGAACCGGAAATCCCTGACACCACACCAACACTGCACTATACAGCAGAATTCGAAAGAGCTACTGCCCTGGGATAGAAGCTGTTTATCAATCTATTTGTCCTTGTTTTTATTACTCTGTACTGTCTGCCAGATGGTAATAGTTCAAAAAAAGGGTTCCCAGGATGAGATGGATCTTTGAGAATGTTTTGAATTTTCTTAAGGCAGCGGGAGCTATAAAGCTCTTCCAAGGAGAGGAGAGGGCAGCCCATGATCTTCTGAGCAATGACATTAACCTGAGGAGACAGGTTTGAAAAGACATATACAAGGGGAAGTGAATTGTAGATATAGTTGATGAAAAATGCCTATAGATAATGTCATAATATATAAAGAAATTCATATAATTTTATTTCTCCCTTTTTTGCTTCATGTTGTCCAATTTTATCTGCCGCTCAGCCTGAATTCTCTACAGGGTCGCTGCAATCATGTACTAGAGACAATCCTCTTATTTCTCCCCCAACTTCTTCTATAAAGCATCTTTGTATGTTTGTCAAATAACTATTTGCTTTTAATACAATTGAATAGACACCAACATCTTTAACATACAGCAAAGAAAAAGTTCAAACATCTATCACTTTTTGTAAAAGACATTTGTAGCATGCAGCAATGAATTTAAATAGAATATTTCTGGAGATAAAATGAATGTGAAGACTTTCTCATCTGCATTTGAATATGCAATATATTCGTTCAATCCAGACTTACCTAATAAAAATACTATTGTATGAATTCTGAAATAAACCAACAAGCTCAAATACCAGTTTTAAACAGTTTTCAAACAAAACTGATATCCAGAAGAATTGCATTCCTGTTCAAGTTTTAATTCTCTTAACATAGTCTTGCTTTATTTATATTATTTTTAATAATGCAAAATATCAACAAAAACTTTAAATGTCTGCTGTCTGTATCATTTTTTATGATTGTGCTTGTGGACCACCTTATTCAGTATTCTTCTGTTGTAGGATAATGATCCCCTGTATTTGCTAAATTATGTGTAGAGTTCTCCCAAGATATTTTACTGCCTGACATAAACAAAATAATGCTTGCTCTCCATATTGAAAAGCTACTGGACTAATAGCTGAATATTGTTTGCACAATGAGGATGAGAGATTACGATGCAATATATAGACTTCCCATTTTCCAACAACTCTGGGCAACTTAAAATTTTTAAAAAGTGTAAAAGAAAAAATGAGATCATGAAAGCCCCCTCACTCTTATCCACATATAATCAAAACAATGGGAGAGGGGAAGCCGACACATCAGGGACTCAATTTTCACCCTGCTTCAGAATTTGTCTTTAATAGCCTCTTGATCATGAACATATACAATGAACCATTCACGATTATATTGAAGCAAGACAATTTGGGTTGTGCAAAATAGACCATCTTTCAAGTTTGCTATGATGCCATCTCGTTACAGTATACCTACTGCACATGGCTTGTTTTACATAATGGTAGGGTTGCATGATTAAATAGTAAACATTGTAGATGTACATTCAAATTAAGTCCTTTCAAAAGAAGGTTGGCATAAGCAGAACACCTTTCTTCAAAAGATCAAAAGGGCCATGTCCTCTGCAAGTTTCACATGATTGCTTCAAAGAATGTCCTGGTTTTTTCCCATGTGCATGATCACAGATGTATAGATGAGAGCAGCCTCTGAAATAGAAACATGAGTCTTCCAAGGTATACATCTGCTTTAATTCTTCAGATAGATGTATTGTATCTAATATACAGTACTTTATGCAGCATTTTTAAAAGATGTAGAGGCTAGTATCTATGCCTATTGAAGTCTATTGTTTAATATTTTGGGGAACTTCTACAGGAAATATCACAACAGTGTCACAGAGTGAAAACTTCTTAATTCATCAAATGTCCACTCTGCTAAATGCAGTTCCTTTAAATACCTGTTTCTTATTGTTAAACTGGTGAGGCCAGAAAAATAAATGTCTCTACCTACTCTTGACCAACTGCCTTTATACCTTGCATATTTTTAAAGGATGAAATTTTAAATCAAGTTTTTCACTGGATGTCATTTTGAATTTAATTGGCATTTTGATTAGGCTGATTATATTCTACTGAATATTATGGAACTTATTCCTAAATATATGTGTTTCCAAATAATGTATATGTGGTACAGTTATTCCGCTTCATTCATTAAATTTTATGGAAGAGGTACAATGTTCTTCCTTCCTTTGCATTTTCTTCACCACAGAAAATCAATTAAAAAGGAAAATATGTAACAGGAGCCATCCAAGTCTTTAAAATAAACGTAGACACTTGAAAAAACATTACCCATGTGTGGATATAACTGCAAATTTGAATTGATCATTTGCATAATTTCATAATAGTTGTAAAATACATTTTCCCAGAGGGCTTCATTTTGTTTTCTAGAATAAGACTATTGCCTCTAATCTTCCATTCTCTTTCTCTATTTATTGTTTATTAAAAGCTGTAACAAAACAGTTCTCAATGCATCTACTTTTGAGCAAAACCACTAGCCAAAATGCACAAGTTGTATTTTTTAATGAAGATTTTTTTTATTAAAAAAATAGACAGATAAAAAGTTTGACAGTACAGCTGCATTGAGCTGACACCCAAGAATATAGAAAAAGAATTATATACTTTCTTTTGGTCAGGATGCTTCTGTCATTACTATCCTGATCATTTATGGCAATTTGCAACAAAATATAATGCCAGAATTAAGAGTGCTGTCTGGGGAATCCTGGAAGTTGAAGTTCATACATCTTAAAATCACTATGATTGAAAAGCACTGCATTAGAGCACAATCACCACACAGAAAAAACTGCTGACTTCTCTAGAAATATAACTGTGGATCTATGATGCTCTCAGCTTGGTTATTTGGTTGCAGATATTTCATTATCCAACAAGGTAACATCATCAGTTGTCTTACACTGATGATGTTACCTAGTTGGGTAATGAAATGTCTGCTCAGAGAACACCCAGGACTCCTGTCCAGCTCTGAGCTATATATATTCTCTTTCACTGTTAAATGCCTAATGCTAATCCAGAATTGAACAATAAATTAACTTCACAAGCAGATTGATATGCTTCTTTTCCCTCTCTTTGAATCAGAAGCAAAGACTATTGCTATAAAATAAGTTGCTGCCCTGGTTTACCAAGAAGTCAAAGTCCTATAAAATGATTTCATACAGATAGTCCTCAACTTATGATCGCAATTGAGCTCAAAATTTCCATTGCTAAGCAAGACAGTTAAAACAAATTTTGCCCCATTTTACGACCTTTCTGCCACAGTTATTAAGTGAATCTTTGCAGTTGTTAAATTGTATCACACTTGTAAATTAAACCTGGCTTTCCCATTGACTTTGTCAAAAGGTGAATTCTATGATCCCAGGACATTGCAACGGCCATAACTATGAACCAGTTGCCAAGCATCCGAATTTTGATCACATGACAATTAGGATGTACCAATGGTCATTAAGTGTGAAAAATGATCATAAGTTACTTTTTTCAGTGTCTTTGTAAGTTTGAACAGTCACTAAAAGGATGGTTGTTAAGTGTTGTACTGCTATTTACATACAAGACTACTGCAGACTGGAATCAAAATTTGACAATTATATATTTGTGTCACATACGTACATATCCCAAAATAAACTGAATGATTAGAAGAATTGATTTGAAATATAACTTTGAAAGCAAAATTGTATTTCAGATCAGAAACTTCTCTGCTTTATTGTGCCTTAAGGTCTTTATTTTCTCCTCCTGAAGCATTTTTTGTTAGGCAAAGAGTCTTTTCTCTCCCATCCTAACTCTCAGCCCACATTTTGTGCTCCTGTGTCGATGTCTGTTTAATTCGATTTGCCTAGCTAAAGATTTCCCAGCAGAAGGCGGGGACGAGGAGCGAATTCAACCAGAACCCAACCTTACTTTTTAATACCTTTAGCTCACACTTGGTCCGCCCACAGAACTGCAAATCCCAGCAGCCGGCCAAAGGAGAGGGAGAAAGAGGTGAGTCTAGCCGTCAGGCTTTAACTTGAATACGCCGACTCACGGCTTTCTTTGACCGCGATGCCTCTTGGGTTGTGTAGTTTCCGAAAGGCAGCGGCTCGGACGGAGCCGTGGTGCATCTCGGGAGATGTAGTCGGGGCGGCCTGACAAACCAGTGGCGGCCGGGGATCGCGCCGCGTCCAAACAGCTTCCCGCCCCTCGCAACAGGTTTTGCGCGGCCCCTTTCTCGTCGCCTCTTCGGGAGTGGGAGGCGGCGACCTGCCAAAGGCGAGACGAGCCAGGCAGGCGAGCCAAGGAAGCGCCCAGCTGCTGCCCGCAAGGTAAGGGTGAGCCAGCGTCCGGACGGAGAAGAGGACCTCGCACTGCGGCGGGAGGGTGCGCGTGCCTTTCTCTACCTGGGATTGTGCGGGATTTTGCCCCGGTCCCTTGCAGCCGTCTGCTTTCGCTTGCTGCTTGCTTTCCACGGACTTCGCGCTTCCCCTCCCAAGAGCGAAACAATTGCTTAACTTACAAAACATACTTATAAAACTATGGGGAAATTGAGCTGTGCTGCGGCATAAACTTTCGTGGTTCAGACCGAGCATCATGTGATGCGCTAATCCAGGTTGGAAAAGCTATTCAGGAAGGCTTGAAATGAAAATTTGTTTTATTTTATTTATTTATTCTGATTTGTCAATCAAATCAAAAGTAAAGTACAATTTCAACGTGGAGAGATCTTTTCCGTCTTCTTTATAAATGAGACATATATACAGTATGTTTATCTTTATGTTTTATATATTTATATTTTTCCAAACTAAATATATAAAATTGTATTTGAGGAAATGGGCGTTACTGCGGGATAGTCATACTGTGGAATTAATAACTACAGTATGCTTGGCACTCTAATGTCACCTGTGGTTCTTTCACTTTTCATGGTTTCCTTGCCCAATTCCCAGTTGTCTATAAATTGAATGTGTTGATGTAATTTGATCTCCCACAGTATTTTTAGCTTGTTGCCCAGCCTGAATTTGTCCTAAGACATGCATAGTCTTTTTTTAAAAAAAAAAAAAGTTTTACGAAGTCTGTGCAATATATTTATTGGTGAGACTGCCTGCCTTTTCTTTTGACATCTGAGATTTCATTGACTTTTTAGACTGTCCCATTTGAATTGATGGCTATTTTGTTTGAAGAAAGAAGGAGTAAATAATCTTAAATTTTCTTTTAAAAACCATGAAATAACTTCTAGGCTTCTAGATTTTAATTCTATTTATAAACAATTATTTTGACAAGTATTCTTCCCTTTGGCATGTCATATTTTTCTGAATTTGCTGATTGAAATGTTCAATTTCTCAGCTTAATCCTTTTGATATTTGAATATGTAAGTACTCAAAATTATGAAGCAGCTTGCCTGATTCAGATAATTTCTGAGTCTCCTCATAGGTACATTTCACAGATAGTTTCTTATAATCAATATGTACCTTTCTCTCATCTTTCTCTTACAATTGATAATGTTATATCTTTTAGTGTCCATTTGGTAAAGTTATGTCTCATCTTGTAAATTTGCTTTGAACAAACATTTTACATGCATTTAACATGTATCCCACAAATATAGAATATTTGCCTTGAACGCTAAATACAGTACTGGCTTTCTTTCCCATGGTTTATCATTTTGCCTTTTCTTTAACTTTAAGATGACAGGCATCCATAATCGCACTAACATTTCGGGGGTGTTATAATGGATCCTTCTATCATGTATTATCTAGGAACCACATTTTTCAACCTTTGCCACTTGAAAATGCATGGACTTTAACTCCCAAAATTCCCCAACCAGTTTCCTCAAATTGCTAAGATTGGAAAACACTGAGTTAGAAACTCATAGATGATTTGTGAAATTCCTGTATTATTGCAATTGCTAACACAGTAGCCTCAGTAAATACTGCTTTTGCCACCACCAAGGTCTCTGATCCACGTAGTTTTATTTTATTGTTATTACTGATTCTTTCAATTTAAAAAGAAGAGACTACAATAGACATGCTGAAGAGTAAAGTAGAATGTTTATTATAGAAATGCATAGTCTTCAAAAACTATACAGTGAGTGCATACACTTGTTTATTTAGAAGGCTGTCCACCTAATCAGTGAAAAAAGACATGCAAGCTAGGGTGGTAGAGGATGCTCTAAGAAGCTGGATAAGGTGAAGAAAAATGCAGTCACAAGTTTGCTTTCTCATATCTCCTGTTTTGTAACAAGTCACACCCACAGTGACATCCTTCCATTGGCAGTCATTTTATTTGAATGCCTAATGTCAACCATGCAAGAGCCTCATGACTGGAGTTGCAAAGAAAACAAAGTAGTAACTGAGTGAATAAATACATTTATTAGATTCCAAATACAGTATGTCCATTCGTTCAAAAGGTTAGAAATTCACACTGTATTGATTCTAGCAGTTATGAGCAAAATCACTGCTTGGTTTTTCTAGGTCCAAGACTTTAAGATGTATCTTAAAGTTGCTGAGTTTTTTCTTTTACAGTATTTCTTTTTATGTTTAACAGAATTAATGATAAAGTGCTTTATACACATAATTCTACCTATGCTAAAGTTTGGTTTATAACTTTCCTGTAGAAGTTTCTGCTGCTTTTCTAGTAGCCTTCAACCCTTGAAACCTACTTCATCTTTGAGAACCTTTCAAGTGCCCACTACTATTAAATCAATTCCACCAGTTTGATTCTATGAACCCAGTTACTTATTTATTATTACATTTTTCTTTGCCTTCATTTTGTATAAGTGAAGGAAGCATACATAATGTTCTTCCTTCCTGTTTTTCCCACAAAAATAACCTATGAAGTAAGTTGGGCTGAAAATATGTTGATAGTATACAAGTAGTATCAGCTCTTGTGCTTCTAGTGAAATACTGGGTAAGGTGATGATATGTAGTAAAGAGATGGATTTCCAGGAGGGAGGGGTGCATTCCAGTGGAGTTAAAGGCAGCATAGTCCAGATACTATGTGTGATTAAAAAAAGGTGAAAACTGCCCCTCTCCAGTATATCTTAAGAGTATATTGTAGAAGGGAGGAGCTGGCGTCGCGACGATACTGCATGCAATCTTGGAGGTCTGAGATTGCAGCCGATATCTTGGCCCCTGGATGGTCCAAACAGACCTAAACCGTCCCGAAGAGACGGTGACAGTGAAGGGCACGTCTTGTAGATCCCAGGGATATCCCAGGGATGTCCCTGGTTGATCCAGGAGAAGCCCTTTTGCCAGTGGCAGAGAGGCAGCCACCAAAGCTGCTGAAGTTGGGACAAACAGCTCCGAACGGAAGAGGTTGAAAGGAGAAGGTGTTGTGTCTGGTGAGAATTGTTCTTTTATTATTCTAAGACTTAAAAGGACTTTAAAGACCCCCTAAGGGGAAAGAATCCGTAAAAGTTTTGACAGAACATGAATAACGACGTTTATTATACAGAAGTGTCAAAGTAAGTCTTGCTTATGTTTTTTTTCCTCATGGCTGGACTTCATATAGTGATTCTGCATTTGCTAACTGGACTGGCTTTTTCTCTTATATATCTATTTTTTTTCTTCGTTTTTGACTTTGTAATAATTTTAGTAGAGGCTCCCTTAGTTACACTTGGTTTTTTTTAAAAAAAACTTTTAAACGTTTTGTCTGGGAAAGGAGAGGTGAGAGAAAGAAACTTTCTAACCACTGCCAACTAGAGGCTTGAAAAATATCTTAGACAAAGCTGAGAAAGCTGAGAAAAAAAAGCTCTGAAATTCCTTTTTCAAGACATTGCTACGTGATAAGATAGATGGAAGAGCACGGAAGAGTTTACTGCATGTTCTTCTGGATTTCTATCAAAAATTGAATCTTGGCTTTGAAGTTTGAGAGAGCTATGACAAGAGCCTCTGATAATTAAATAAAGTGCAGTGTGTCTTTTTTATTTTCTTAAGTTTGGTCACCCCTCCCCTACTAGCTGTTAATCTTCTTC
>BHFT01032620.1:0-20655 GCA_004320025.1 Laticauda laticaudata | reverse complement strand
TGCAATGAGTACACAATGGATGCATAGCGTTTTCCAAGGGATGGCAAGCTTTTTTTAACGTTTTACATCCTCTTTGCATCTGTAAGTGCAGTGGGACTGGGCCTTAACAAGGACAGATATTGTATCAGTAGCAAGGAGCATCCCAAGTCCAATAGCAATAGCACTTAGACTTATATACCACTTCACAGTGCTTTACAGCCCTAAGCAGTTTACAGAGTCAGCCTATTACCGTCACCAATCTGGGTCCTCATTTTATCCACCTTGGAAGGATGGAAGGCTGAGTCAACCGTGAGCCTGGTGAGAGTCAATCTGCCAAATTGCAGGCAGCCATCAGTCAACAGAAGTAGCCTGCAGTACTGCACTCACAACCACTGCGCCATCAGGGCTCATCAATTATCCCACCAATCAATTATGGAACCTCCCAACTAGATGCTACAGTGACAAGGACTGAAAAGAACAGGAGTAAAATGTTCTCTGGAAATATCATCATATTTATATGGTGGTTGTTTTTTTTCCACGCAGAATTCAACTGCTCAGCGATAAGATGGAAATGATTTTTTAAAAAATTTTCTTTGCCTCATTGTGGTGGACAAGTCAGGCCAATGTGTTGTTTCAGGGAGACACCCAGAAACAACATTATTCAACACTGAATATCACAGTTGCATTATTCAACACTGAATATTACAGCTGATCGATTAGTTGAAAATCTGTTGCTTGAGCTTGTTGACAGTTGGTCTGTGTTCATCTCAGCAACAGGAGGGCAGCTTCCAATGGCATCAGCAAGGTGAAGTAGATCACTGCCTCAGATACTGATTATGCATTTGAAGGTTGTGTTTCTGTAATTCTTTGGCCCATGAAAAGCAATATGAGGTTGGTTGTACATTATAGGGGGAATGAGGAAGAGCTTCATAATTAATGCTGAAAATGAATTGATAGAAAATGACTGTTTACATGCTTCGTGGGGCTTAAAACCACTTTTTTTAACCAAGTTGTTGAACTCTATTTTTAAGGGAAAAAGGATCTCAAGGAGAAAAACTGCTAATAGAAATTTTGAAGGACAAGAAGCTGGGAAGAAAATGGTACTGCACCACAGAAATTCTCTCACAGTCTCATCTTCTATTCCTTCTGGGACCCATCATGGAACTACAGAATTTATTACTTTTCCTTTTTAGCACTTCCTGCAAAGTGTAAAAATTGGCAGAACTAAGTCTTTTGCAACAACTGGTTCTTCCTCACACTGGTAAAAACTGAGTAACACTAGCATTATGAGCCACAATAGTCAAGTAATAACTGAGACTTGCCAGAGGACAAATATTTAGGGATTATTATTGTTTAGTTAAATAATTAATAAAAACATTTCTATATTGCTTCATTTCTTGTAGCAAATTCCAATGCTGTTCATCAAGTATAAATTTATTGTGAAATAAAAATAATAAATATAAGATTAGTTGGTGGTGAAGTGATTTTGGAAAACTAAGCAGGTTCAAATCGAACAATACTTGGGTAGGGAATATCAAGGCTATAGATTAGCATCCAGGAAGGCAATGTGAAGCTACTTCTATATTTTTGCCAAGAAAATAACACAGCTGTGTCCATATGGTCATAAAGATATGGGAGTGATTGGACGGAATTTTTACCTCTTTAAACAAAATTGAAGTATGGTGTAGTGCACAGGGAAAGCCATTACCTAAGGATCCCCTACAAAGACATTCATAGTCTACAGCAAATGAACTCTATCAAAATTCAAAGATTCCTACTGAAATTGTTCCAGTGATAAATTATGTTTGCATTTTAGCCAAGAACACAAACAAAATGGTCCATTAAACAAATCAAATCAGAGTTCCCACACTTACTGTACAAATTATACTTTGGATGCATTTTATGTGTAAACCTTGCTCACTAGAGAAGAATATAATGCTATGAAAGGTGATAGGAAAGAGAAAAAAGGGGACATATAGAAGAGGTGGAAGGCTCAATTACAGTAATGGAAGGTAAAGATCTGAGCATCATGGGGACATATCCTCCTGGACAAAAGAAAGAAAGAATGAAAGAAGTGATGGAAGGAAAGAAAGAAAGAAGGAAGGAAGAAAGGAAGGAAGGAAGAACAGGAAGAAAGAAAAAAAATCTGTCTATCTGTCTATCTACCATAAACCAGTAATCAATCAATCAATCAAAGTGATGGTATTTTTACTCCCTGTAAAGATTAGTAATTGTGCTACACTGCTATTTTATAATGATCTTTTGTTGTAGAACAGTGGGGTGAACAGTTATCACTATATTATGAAGAAGAAAAGTTTGGAATATAATGATACTTTAAATGCAATGCTTGAATATATTACTAAGAACGTACACAGGGAAAAATACTCTTTCCCTGCTTGAAATAATATCAAAGTACTTCTTGAGAGTCAAAATCCAGAAAAGGGATATAAAGTCACCCAAGAACAAGGGTCTTACTACCTTAATATGTCTCAAAATAGAGAGAAAAATAAAATCCATGAAAGAAACCCAAACTGTTTGTTGTAACAGTTTGCTTAATATATGTTAGTAAAAACATCCTCAATCGACCATCTGTTACTGTTCAGTCCATTTGCCCAGTCGTTTGCCCATTAAAGAGTTTAATAATACATTCAATGTCTTATATAAGCTACAAATCCCATTCATTTTCTTCCTCATGGAAAAATTAAAAAGCTATTGAATGGCATACTAAACTTGAATGTGGACTAGTATTTCAAAACTGGATAGAATTTTGTTTGGATTAAATTAAGGCACTGTTTCGGTTTCATTGTTGAACTGGCATATTTAATGTTTCTATTTTTAGATTAACCTCCCTAATGCTTAAGAAAAGTATGGCAAGAAAACAATTTATGGAAGTTAAAGACTTTCAGTTGCATATGAATATATTGTGAAGAGAAACAGATAAAGTTAAGCTGCAGTCCCTGCTTTGGTATAGAAAATATATAACTTATATGTCCTAAATATTTCTGCTTGCTGGTAAACAAACAGAACAGCTCAATTTTTGTAACTAACATTATCTCATAATTCCTAGTACACTGACACACATAAATTAATATTTTGAGTCACTCTTTAGATTTGGTTGACAGTGGTATATGGCAGCTTTATATAAGCATGATTGACACCAAAGCATTATGGAACACAGAAGTGAATAGTGTGAATAGTGGTACCAGCTAACAGACCCTATAAGTTTGTGTTGCTGGATTTCTTTTTCTTTAAACACACAGACATTTCCTACCTAAGTACTCAGGGAGCAGAAGACATAAAATGGTATTTTGATTTTGGTAACTAAAAAGTTGGAGCTTCCAACAAAATGTTGCATGCTACTGTCCAAACTATTTGGTGATAGGGGTGCATGTACATGAACATTTATAGTACATTACAGAAAAAAAAAGACTCATATCCCAGACTTAAACAGAATTAGTTTGTTCAAAGGGCTAGATCAGGGATGTCAAACTCATGTCACCACAGTTGTGTTATGTGACATATTGGGACTTCCCCTCCCTTCGCTAAACCGGGTGTGGGTGTGGTCAGCATGTGACGCATCTGGCCCACGGGCTGGGAGTTTGACAACCTTGGTCTAGATGACCTGTAGGAAAATCCTTTTAGCGTTGCTTGGGTTAAGACAAACAGAATGGCTTCCAGAAAAATGAGGACTGGAACATGAATAACTTTTCCTTAATCTTCACTGTTCTATATAACCCTTTCCACCCACTTATAACCTCTCCATATCAAGTGTTACAGAACAGTTCTTAATCTGCTTCTGAAGATCTTGGTGGGGCCCAACCATAGTATTTCTTTACTGTTACTTATGTCCAAAATTCTAACTACCTCCCTTTTATTCCACAAATAGGTAGCTGAGGCTGCTTGTTCCTGGCCTACTTGTTATCTGTGTAATCAAGGCTACCTGCTACACTTTCTTTGCAATCAAGATGCTGACTGTTGTTCAGCACCACACAGAATAAATGTTGCCATCTTCATTAATCTTTGATGTTCTGAACTGCAGGAATGACCAGGCCTCTCCACTTGAAAGTTGATGGGGTGTCTCGCCATTGCTTCCCTTCATTCCCTATTGCTCTTTGCCTGAGCAACGTATCGTATCACTTTCTCCAGACCATATTCTGCATTTTCCAATTTCATTCTTGACAGCTAGGTCTTAGCTTGTTGCTTTGTTTGGCTCCCCAAAGCTCCCACACAAAGTGGGCCGGTGAAAGTTATATTTTTCAAACCAGCAGGGGGACAAAATTAAGCTCATCTAGAAGATCCTTGGAAAGGAGACTGAGAAGAAGGCAGCCAAATTCATTTCCTTTATCTATTCCACTGCTATTCCCACATAACCCCTTCAACAAATCCAAGATAATTTCTTTCTGATTGCATCTCTGGGTCCCTGATGAGGCAAAGGTAGAATTCTGACTCAGACAGTTATCCAAGTCATTTCTATAGCTCTGATTCCAAAGAGGTGTTTCTATCCAATTTGACATGAACTGAAAGTATAACTTGTTCATTTAAATTGTTTCTTCTATATTCTGAGTCAAATTTGATAAAATGTACTCTCTCGGTTTTTGTTTTCTCTCTCTAAGGGTATATAATTTAAAATCCTGTTATTCTTTAAAAAGCAGCAGCAGGTTCAGAAATGAGCTAATTTGTGTTTTTTACCTCGGAGAATATTTAGGGTAGAACACTAAGTCTGAAACAATCTGAAATCACACATTGGACACAAGATAACAAACTGACCACAGCAGCACATGCAGCTTAAAAACTAAATCTGTCCTAATGTAGAGCTTAATGTTCAATAATGGGGGTGGAGGGCAGGAAGGAGCAGATTATGCTCAAATAAATCTCTAAACATCCACCCTTAAGCTAAATACTACATATAATCTCTCAGCCTGCGTATAATGAATTAAGAAAGAAGAACTGCATGAAAAAGACAACAACAGAGAGGAGGGGAAAGGCTAATGTGATAGCTTCCCATACCTTCTGCAAAGTCTGAAGGAGAGGCTCTCCTATTTCTTGGAATAATCACTGATGCAAAAGTATTTGGGACACATGACTGCTTTCTCTGCATGGCAGAACTCCAAGAACGAGAGTTTCTTCTGTAACGGATTCAGTTAACTTCCTTGCTTTTTTACTCCACCATCTGGTCAAGAGAGCATTTTTTTCAGGCATACATTAAACAGCCTGAATTTTATTTCAGCTGACTTGACTGTTTAATTTATTTTAATCTGCTGCACTAATTTTTCCCCTCATTTCAACAAATCAGCTTTAATTATTTTATGGGTGTTCTTGTACTTTGTGTTGCTAAATCCATTTATCATTCTGTCCATATTTGATGGTAACTACTAGAACTCTATGGACTTCTCCCTTTGCCTCATTCAAGCATTGTCTGTTGCAACTAAACTGACAATATAGAAAAGGAGGACTTGCCTAAAAAGGAAAGTAATTCCACAAATGACTCAATCATTGTTTATTAAATAAGTTAAAATTGTATTGCAGTAACCTATAAAGCATGATTTATGAGTGACATAGGCTAGCCTCTCAAAAAATATTGTTCTGAAACTATCACAATAAGGAAGAATAACCATAAAGAAGCAACTCATATTTTCACTTAATGGGTACATTAAGTATCATTACCATATTATTTATATGAAATTAATCCATAAACCCCACAAAAATCTGGATTGTCATCTACAACCTGGTACCTAGAAGAGAATAAAGCTGAGTTCTCAGGAAGTACCTAGAAGGTTAGTGAAAACTATCCTACATGTGGCTATGTTATGCATAACTTTGTTTATATCAGAAATAGGACAAGACTGTTATCTGGGGACAGGGAAATAGAAGGGTATAAGGGTCATGCCTAATAAAAGGGTATAAGGGAAATAAAAGGGTATAAGGGTCGTGCACCATCATGCCTCCCATCCCTGTCCTATTGTCCCCATTTAATTGTACCTATTTTCTGCATTCTTACTCATGTTTATACTTATACCTATTATTTTGTAAGCAATTGACAAATCAAATAAACAAAATAAATAAATTCTACTCTGTAAATAACTGCTGAGAACCAAACAAGTCTTGGTTAATCAAAACTTTAGTTTATTGAGGACTGATTTAGATGAAATCAAGATAAAGAGGAAGTGATGGAGAGATTAAATTAGCTATTTGTTGAGCAGGCACAAAAATAAGATTGCGTGCTGAACTATATAATTTTTCTACACCGGGGTGGAAACTTTCCTACTTTTCCAATCTTAGATTTCAGTGAGCTACCATATTGGCTAGTAGGCTGTGGCTGGCTAAAGAAATCCTGAATTCTTCTATCTCAGGGCTGTCAAACTCTCAGCCCGCAGGCCAGATGTGTATGTGCTGGCCAGGCCCATGCCTAGTTTAACAAAGGGGAGGAAGTCCCAATACATCACATGACACCATGATGATGTGAGTTTGACACCCCTGTTCTATTCTATCTGAATAATTCTGTGTGCCTTTGGCATATAGGCAATAACCATGGAGATAAGCATCGTACCTTAGAGTTGTACACAACTGGACAGGGAAACCTTGTTTTATATTATTCTGCCTGATGTATGCTGCAAGTCACATAGGTATAATAGCTGAATAGCAGCTGTCACCAATGCCATATCACTTTGGAGAAGATTGTTATATAATGATTCATTATAAAGATACAAAACAATAATAGGAGTAAACAATTAGTATAGAGCTGTCAGTTCTAATGTTTATCATTTGGTGTATGTTATATTTCAGAGAACAACCTATTAGCACAGTTACCATACTAAAATACATGAGGAAGTGGATATAATATGAAATTATTATTAAGTTATTAAAAAAATTTAAACATCCAGTAATATATATTAATCACTGATAAGCACAGATGATGATGGAAAAATTTCCCAAGATACCTACTATTTATAACAGAGCAATGTTTATATATATTAATTAGTACTTAGTTCTGTCATAATTTTATCAACAAAAAATAGAAAAGCAGATTTTGTTCAACTTTTTATTTTTCCTGTTCGCTTCTGATTAAAAATTTAAAAAGTAAATTATAATAAAATTTGAAAGCATTGCTTCTAATAACACAGCTAAGATGGAACACTTAAAAGATTCTTTTTTTTTTTAAAGAAAATTTTAGGTAGCTCTCTGAGATAAAAGATTTTTGAAGACAAATTCACAATGCCAGAAAAAATGCATAGTAGTTGCAATGCATTTTGCAAGTAAATGCTATACGAAGCATTGCATGGTCCTAATATTACATTTTCTAACAATTTCTGAAAACTGAAAGCTGGTATGCTACAATGATTAGAGTTAGATTGGGATTGAAGAGTTCTAGATTCAGTTCTATCTTCAGCCATGAAAGTGCACTGGGTGACTTTAAGCCAGACAATCTTTATCAGGTTGCTGTTGGCAGACAGTTTGGAGGAGAAAATGGTACACCATACATTTGCTACCTTGAACTCCTGGAGGAGCTAATAAATAAACAAATCGCTACATATTATTTTGTCTCTTTCAAGCCCAAATGATTTAAATGTCTGTAGAGTTAAACTGAGCTGAAAAGGCACCGTTGTGACAAATATTTTAAATGTTTTTGAAATATACCATAACCTTAGTAAAGGTTTGGCATGTTCCCATGAGATCTTTCTGAACAAGAAAAACACATGAGTGTACTGTGGTCTGCTGAATTTGCAATTGGCTGTAACAAATGCATCCAAAGAATGCTTGTAAATGGTTATGCTTTGAGTGGAATCTCCAGGGATCTTGTCCCAAAGCTATTCTGCTTTATTAGATATTTATAAGTAAACTACAGGATGGAGCTGAACTGAAAGGATAATGAAATGAAAAGGATAGAGATAACCTAAGCTAGGAGCATTGGCTAACAAGTAAGAGGCAAAATCAAAATTTAAAATTATCTCTGTATGCATGGGCACTACCTCAAATTAATAGGGTGATATTATCAAGGTCCTGCATCTGAGCAGGATAGATATAGGACTAGAAATGTGACCTTGGAATGTTGTATATATATTCTGAGTCCCATCATTGAAAAGGAAATGTGTGAACAAGTTTAAAGGCGAACATATTTTTTTAAAAAAATCTGGAAACCAAGACTTTTGAATTAAAGGTTCTATGTATGTATCTACCTACCTACCTACCTTATATTTCACTTGAAAAAGAGACTAAAATGATGACATGATAATGGTCAACAAAATATCTAAAAGAATGTTGTGAGTAAAGAGAAGAGCAAGCTTATTCTCCTCTGAAAATGAGGGAAGAGGAAAGGCCTGCTTAAAAATGGGACATTGAACTAAACATTAGAAGAAATTTCCTGATTACGAGTTCTTAGGCACAAGAACAATCTGTCTTGCACAGGGTGGAATCTCCTTTAAAGCTTTCAAATGAAGGCTGGGTAGCTGTGGATACTTGATATTGACATTTAGTGTATTTCTGTGTGGAATAAAAGGCGGGACTAGGTTATGTATCAAATCCTTTTAACACTTTAATGCAACCAATTCCAAGTCTGCAACATGCAGTGAAAGCTTTTGTAGGAAAAAAAAAGTCTTGCAACTCTCATTCCCAGATCAGATAAGGACTAAAAATAGTACGTTACACTCTGGGCAATATAACTCTCCTGGAAAGAAAGGGCAGTAGACTGGAATCAACTTCCATACTATTCATTGCAATGACAGAAGAGATGTCAAAAGATGTAAGCCTACATCTTACATAGAGCTCTCTACATAGAGCCATGGTGGCATAGTGGTTATAATGCAACACTGCAGAGCTAACTCACTGCTCACTCCAGGAGTTTGATCCTGATTGACTCAGTCTTCCATCCTTCCAAAATTGGTAAAATGAGGATCCAGATTGTTGAGGGCAATATGCTGACTCTGTAAAGCACTTAGAGAGGGGCTGGAAAGCACTGTGAAGTGAGATATATTAGTTTAAGTGCTAGTGCTATCTTCCAGTAATTTTTAAAATGAGGTGTGTTAGGAATAATAGTCACGTAACAGTTGGGTTGGCAATATATAAACCAAGATAGTCATTTAATACTGTTATATCTTTAAGAGAATGCCGTAATTATGATTGGCTGAGGTTTCTCCAACAGCCATAAGATGGAGCCAGAAACCTGGTTTGTTCTCTTTTGCATTTTCCTGTTTTGCCATTTACCTGATTGTCATTCTGCTCGGATTGCTGTGAGTCTTGCAACTGTTAGCAAACTCCGTTTACTGAACTTTGTTTATGATACTAGACTTTGTTTTTGGATTATCCCTGGACTGATACTAACTGCTTTAACTGTGTATGATTTGGACTGTTTGTTGGACTTTGTTTACCCATTTACTGGAAGTAAAACCTACATTTTACCGTTCAGTGTATCAATATGCTGGTCGTGTATTATTCAATACCACTGTCACTATGTTTCACTAAGTGCACTCATTCTCCTAATGGGAAATACCTCAACGAGGTGCACACTTAACTAATTGCAAATAGGACAAGCTGGATACATATCTATTTCTGAGGTTTATTTCTAACTGTACATATGTTAACCTTAATCTATAATTGTATTGTCCAGGAATATGAAAGAGGCTAGATTCTAATGGTATATATAATAATTTACATTAATTTCCCAGCAAAACAGAAAGCTGTGCTTGGCTGATCTCTCATAAATTCCTGATCAAGTTTTTACACACTCAAAAATATATATCAAGTCTCCCCATTAAAAGATGAACAATAGTTATTTTCTAAACTTTCAACTCAGCTGATAATTGCTATTCTCTCTTGGTTCAGTTCATGGAATTCCATTTTACACTTTTCAAGACTATACTCTAGAATTGTATAAATACTTACATCCCTCCATCAACAGTATTAATTATACCAAGAACTCAAAAAGATGTAAATGTTCCAAGTTCTAACAGATGAACAGAAACATAGGCAGACAGGGAAGTCCTGAAAACTATAAACTTTTGTTGACTTGTAATTGTATTATATGCCCACTGTTGCTTCAATGGATAATTTTTTTTAAAAAAAGCTCACAATTAGGACATAGAACATAGAGTTGGAAGGGACCTTGGAGGTCTTCTAGTCCAACCCCGTTCTAGCAGGAGACCCTATACCATTGCAGACAAATGACTGTCCAGTCTGCTCTTAAAAGCCTCCAGTGATGAAGCACCGACAACTTCTGAAGGCAAGCCATTCCACTAGTTGATTGTTCTCACCATTAGGAAATTTCTCCTTAGTTCTAGATTGCTTTTTGGGGGGAGATGGGAACCAATGAACTCAAAAATGCAACAATGTACTCCACAAACAATCCACTTTATTCCTTAGCCTGATCTTACTCTCAGAAGAACAAGTAGATTTTTATCTTCCAAACTGTGTATTGGGAATCTTGTTATGAGACCAGCTCAATTTATTGTCATGGATTTAGTTTGGTTTTAATGGGATTGTATTATTGGTCTGTATTTTGCTTTTATGTGTGTGTGGTTGTTTTAATTATGTGAGCTGACCCAAATCATGAATGTGAGATGGCATCTGTACAAACTGAATAAATATGCCACAGATGCCTAATCATAACAAGTTGTTTCATTACCACTACCCAAAAAATAAATAAATTGTAAGATCTTTTTGAAGATGGTAACAAATCTGGAAGTCAGTGAAGTGGCAATCTAAATCTTTCTAATAAATCCCTGAAGCTAAGAAATTTGTTCCTTTAGAACTTGGCCCCTTTCGCTATTCTGACGATATATGACAGCAATCTTAATGCCTTAGTTAAGAATGTTCCTCAGCAGGGAATATATTCCTTTTTGTTAAAACCCAAAACATGCCTATATCTGGGCATTAACTAGATGTAAGACATAGAAAACTTCTATGTGAACACAGATAGGATTACACTGTTATCAGGCACAACTGTTCAAAGTCTACAGAACTTTCACCCCAGAAAGCTGCCCCTTCTCAACACATTTTTAATGTCCTTCCCCCCCAAAAAAAATCCAACTCTAAGAATGGTCATGGGAAACATAGGAATTTGACAAGAAGAAGATCATTTCATCTGGAAATTTAAGAGAAAAAAGGCTGAGTAGTTTACAAATTGCTTTTTGTCCTGCTAGGAGCTGTCCATCTGAAAGTACTCAAAGTCTTAGAGCAAGGCAGTAAAAACTACAGCAAAATCTCCAGCCAAGAGAGGCTCCAAGAAGTTTCCTTCCTGGTTTATCATCGCCTTCTTCGGGATAAGAATAGTTGATTTCAAATCCCACTCTAGGCAGCGATTGGCAGTGCTTGCAAGCAGTGCTTGGAATTTTGCACTGAAACCTGCTATGGTTAGACTTTGGCATCCAATGGCCAGTGACTATTAAAGATACTTTTCCAGTTAGCAACTCCCATTCATTCAGGGATTTCTGCATGAATTGTAGCCCAGTTGCGGCTGCTTGTGGGCACACCCGTTCTCTCTGCCACAAGCAGAGGACTACAATGGCCCATAGCGACCTCCCAAAGCATATCTTCTTTTGATGGCGGCCTTCCTCTATATTCTTCAGATGTTGCTGGATGGATGAGCAGAGTTTTCCAAGTTGTGGTCCCAGCATGCTTGGGAAGCTCTGAAGAAAGAAAGGCTGCACTAAGAGCAGCAGGAACACAGAGAGAGAGAGAGAGAGAGAGATGGGGGAAGAGACGAAAGGAGAGGGAGGGAGATGGAGGAAGGGAGAAGGGAGAAAGANGGGGGGGGGGGGGAGGCAAGAGAGATGGATGAAAAGAGGAAAGGAGAGGAGAGGGGAGACAAAAGAGAGGATGAGAGAGAGGAAAGGAGAGAAAGAGAAGAGAGGGAAGGAGAAAAAGAGAGAGCTGGAGGAAGAGGGGGAAGGAGAGAGAGGAGAGAAAGAGAGAGGAAGGGAAAGAGGGAAGGAGAGAGAAGAAGAGAGGGAAGGAGGGAGAGATATAAATTCGTTTTCTCCTCTTGCTTGAACGGCTGATACCCCCTCAAACTTACCTGCCGGTACCTTTCTTCCATCACGCTCCTCCGATCCCTCGGGCGCCGCTGTGCCTGGCAGGCGAACGCAAGACGCCAAGGAACCCGCTTCCCACGCTCCACCGACCGACTCGCGGTTTTCGTCCGGCCGTCCCGCGGGCGCCCTCCGAGCGGACCAAGGGCCCCAGGCTGCTCCGGCTGCGGGCGGCGCTTCCAGCTCGGCCGGGAAACGGAGGCAGTGGCGGAGACTCCACGCTCGGGGCGAGTCTATTTAACACACACACACACACACACACACACTCCCTCCCTCCCTCCCCGCCCTCCGTCCCGGTAATGGAGCAGACGCCCCGCTACGCGCGCCCGGCTTTTCCCGCCTCCCCGCCTCCCCGGGGTCCGGGGCGTCCGGCGGGAAGCGAAGGAGGGCAGCGCTGAGGAGAAAGAGGGAGGGGCGGGCTGGTGGAGAAGCCCGGAGGAAGCCCCGAATCCAGACGAACCTTCGCGGGCTTCGGAGGGCAGGTGCGGCGCGTGGAAGAGATGAGGGAGCCCGAGTGGACTGAGTAACCTCAATTGAGGGGGTAAGGCCAGCGGGGTGGGGCGAGAGATGCGATTCCTACCTTTAGATTGCAAGATTCTTCTTGGGCAGCGTACACTAAGAAATCCGGGAGGGTGCCTGGAGTTCGTGGGACGGGGGGGGGGGGAGAGAAGCGCCGGTGAGTAAGAGTAGAGTAGAGTAGAGTAAGAGTAGCAGTGAGTAGAGTAGAAGCTAAGGGTAGGGTAGGGTAAGGAGATAGAGTAGAGTAGAGTAGAGTAGAGTAAGATGTAAGAGTAGAGTAGAGTAGAGAGTAGAAGAGGTAGAGTAAAACAGAACAGCACAGAACAAGAACAGAGCAGAAAATTAGAATAGAATAGAAATAGAATAGAATTAGAATAGAATAGAATCCAGAATAAGAGTTTTCTTTATTGCCAAGTTTGGTTGGATCAACACAAGGAATTTCTCTTTGGTACATAAGCACTCAGTTGTACATTAACAAAAAGATACATTCATCAAGAGTCAAGAATCATCAGATTACAACCACTTAATGATAGTCATAGGCTACAATAAGCATCAAATCATACTATAGAAACAGTCATATAAATCATAAGGATACAAAAAGCAACAAAAGTTACAGCCATACAGTCACAAGTGGGAGGGGATGGGTGATAAGGAGTGATGAAGAAGATTAATAGTAAATAGTATGTGCAGACTTTGAATAGTTGAACCAGTTTGACGGGAAGTTATTTGTTTAGCAGAGTGATGGCTTTTTGGGGGCGGGGGGGGGAAACTGTCTTAGTGTCTAGTTTTCTGGTGTGCAGTGTCTATTAGTGGTACATTTTTGAGGAAAGGAAGTTTGAACCAGTTTATGTCTGGGAATGTGAGGGTCTGTAAGTATTGTTTCACAGCCCTTCTTTTTTGACTTGTGCCATGTTATAAACACAGGTCCTCGACGGAAGGCAGGTGGGTAGTAATTGTTTTTCTGCAGTCCTATTATCCTCTGAAGTCTGTGCTGCCCTTTGGGATAGCAGAGGGGCTGCTGGGGAGAGGTCGAATAGAAAGATGGCAGGAAACTGTTCTCAGCTTTTTGTCAGATGAAGGAAACTTCTGAGTCGTGGGAAGGAACAGGTTTAACTTTCACGCCATGCTTTGTTTGTTTAAAACTTGATACGGGTGGTCCTGAGATTTACAACAACATTGAGCCAAAAATGTGGGATTGCCTAATGTGAGAAGCCTGTTAAGCTGGGTTTTTAGGACTTTCCTAGGCACGTTTGTTAAGTGTGAATCGCTGGCAAGGTGTTAAAATTATTAACATGGCCTTGTTAAGGGAATCTGGTTTCCCCATGGACCTTTTCGCTGTCAGAATGGGGGGGGAGGGGTCAGCAGACAGAAGGATCATGTGGACACTGCAAACTGTCCCAATAAATAGGAACCAGTTGCCAATTGTCTGAATTTTATTCACAATGACTGGGCATGGCAACAGTTAAAATTGACACCATAGGCATTGAGCAAGTAGTCAGCACAGAGCGAGAGTTATGCTTTATAGTGCTTTAACAGCCCTCTGTAAGACGTTTTACAGTTTGTCAGCGTATTGCCACCCAACAATCTGGGTCCTCATTTTACTGATACTCAAGAAGGATTGGAAGGCCTGAGTCAATCCTTGAGCCTTCGTGAGATCGAACTGCCAGAATTGCAAGGCAGCCAGCAGTCAGCAGAAGGAGCTACAGTACTGCACTCTTAAGTTTGCATTTTAACAGAGGATACATTCAAGATTCATGTGAAGGTACCACTCTATAAAGCCGCTAGTAAAGCTTACCATACCTAGCATAGCAAATTTATTGATTCACCACACTATAAAAAAGAATTGTTGAAGGCTGTAGAAAAAGTGCAGAGAAAGAGCAAGCCAAGGATTGATTAGGGGACTGGAAACTAAAACACATGCCAGAAACGGTTAACATCGACTGGACTTGGCTAGCGAAGAGAAGGACGGCAAGGGAAGACACATGATAACAGTGTTCCAATATTTTTTTTTAATAAAAGTTTTAATTGAGTTTTTTAACCAAAACAAATAAAACATCTTATTTGAGTACACATTGTTCAGGTTATCACATTACCATACCAACACACAATTTCATATTGCATATTCATCTTATGTATTCAATTTTTCATATCTTATTACTCTTTTTCCAACCTCTCACTATTTCTCCTTTAACTTCTCTTAATTTTTCTTTTATGGAATCCTCAATTTTCTTCTTATTCAATTGTATTTTTTTTACCCTTATATACAATATAGGAATTGTATTTCCTATATCCTTTATTCATTGTAACTTAACACTTTTGGTCTTGGTCTTGTTACCAATTTCAATTTAATGTTCTCTTCCCAACCATTTCTTAAGCAAGCAAAATTCCCCCTATGATTGCCAATCGACAGTGCAACAGCCTTTTAAATCTTGTTAATTATCATATGAACATCTCTATTAACATATGAATTGTGCATCTCTATAACCAATTGATAAACATTCAAATTTCTAATATCTATTTTATATCCAATAGTAGATCTCATCATTCAGACTTTTCTGCCTTGGTAACTTCCTCCTGAAATGTAAAAAGAAAAAAATTCTACAAAACCTTGTAAATCTTTCACGTTTCTTTTCCAAATTAATCTATGTCAATCTTTGAGAACAGATTGAAATGCTTTCCCTGCTTCTTCATTATTTCTTAAACTGTTATAAAAACTGGGAAGGGAACTTCACAAAGACAGTGGTAGTCACTCAGCAGGAAAAGCCCGAAGGGAACATTAACCGCCATAAAACAAACCTTACAATAGGAAAAGGAATCAAATAAAAGTATAAAGAATACCCTTTAAGACAATAAGCCCAAGTAATTAAGAAAACTAGAACAATAAGAAAAACCCTTACAAACAGCAGGACGTAGCCAATAAGGCAAAACAAAACAGACAAAGGCACCACAAAAAAATATCTAAAATTACAAACGAAGACAAGACAGGAGATTGCCACAAAACAATCTAATAAAAAACATTTGTAAAGCTAAAAGAGATTAGAAAAAGTCGAGTAATACAATCAAACACCAAACCCCCACAAGAGTTGCCCTTTCTGCACCCCGCGGAGTTTGCCCTCCACAGGAATAAGACAAATCCTGACAAGGATTTGAAACATTAAACACAAATATGAACATTTAACAACACAAAAGGAGAAAAGGTATAAAAACCAAGACTACTACAACCATACAACGGTGGCTTGCCACACAGGAACATGAGACATTTTATACTAAGATCTTTAGACCTGAACTTTCTATGCCTCTCCTGACAAATAAAAAGATCCCGAGTCTTTCAAGCAACGTATGTCACTCGTCATCACTTGCTATCCGGAGCTCATCACCCTCCAGCGGGACAATTCGACTCTCGATGGACAAGGCATTTTGAAACCTTTTTCGACAAAAACAACCATTGAGGATAGTCATGACAGCTTTATCTAAGAAATATATTTACTAATTAGTAAAGTCAAAAACTAATTATTGAAATTCATTCTCTAATACTGGGTTATAAATATTCCCTTATAAATCCTTTCAACATTTCTATTTGCAAATATTTTTCAATCTTTGAGAAACAATGCAATGTTTTCTCCGTCTTACTTTCTTTATTATTGCAATATTTAATATATAAATAACATAGCACCTTCACATAAGCAATACAAGTTTTAATAGAATTATAGTTTTATAGATTAATTTAATTTCATTGTATACTCATTACTCGTATTCTACTGTCATATCAACCTATCTCTTTGTACCTTTGCAGAATCCCTCACTTTTAAACTTCATTGTCTCTGTGTTTTCCTAGCTGAGCAATATACCTTTAATCCCTAGGTTAACGTTTCCCTTTTTCTTTATTACCTCCCTGTTTTTATGTGCCCCTCACTAAGTTCTTTCGCCTTTCTATCTTTCTCCTTTTATTCTCAATCCCTTTTTTTATATCCTTCTCCCTCTTAATTTTCCTTCTATCTGTCGTTTTCTTTTGCTTCTTTTGTGTTCTACTTCTTTTTCAGACTATTTTCATTTTGGCTGTTGCTTTGAATCTCAAACTTTTAACTCCTTCCCCCCACTTTTTTCCCCTTTTTAACCACAAACTTTGGATTATTATGATCATTACAACAATGGCTTCCCTTTTCTTTCCCCTTCTTTCTATTTTTACCTTTGGTTTCCCCTGGCCCTTCTCTTGCTCCTTAGGAAGCTTTTCCTTTTGCTTTTCATAAGTTCAGGATCTCCATTTGCAAAAAAACTGGAAATACAAAGCCAAAGGATCTTCCATCCCCTTTCCTGCATCTTCTTCTGGTTTTATATTAAAGACTCATCCTTCAATTTCCTCCAGGAGATTGATGGCAATTAAACAACTTTTGAACAAACTACCCCGATTGTACTTGAAGTAAAACACAGAAAAAGAAAAAAAAAGCAATGCCAAAAACTATTTTTTTAACATCACCAAATTAATCCCAAGCTGTTCCTTATTGTTTCCTTTTCCTTTACTTTTCCTTTTCCGTGGGTATACTATATCTTCTTTTAAATACAGTAAAAACTTGGAAGTTCTTTTCAAAGATTTTCACTGTTAAATCCTCTTTTTTTTTCCAGGTGGGCATACCCATTTTTCCATTATTCCCAAGTCCCACCCTTTTGCCTCCACTCTTTTTCCATTTTAAGGATTTTAAAAATGACCAAGAAAAAAATCTTTATTCTCATTTTGACACTTAGATTTCAGCTTAAGGTTTTGCCGTAATTAGTATCATATGATTAATATACAATTCTTTCCATAAATCATTTGTACTTAGTCCAATATAAAGGTAAACAAAAAGGGTTTTTAACCTCCTTTTCTCTCTCCTTCCGGCGGCTTAAAGTATCTTCTTTCAGAATTATCACCTCTAGGATCTTTTTGGATTCAGGGATTACCTTGCCTTAGATGTTCTTCTGTTTTGTTTAGCTGCGAGGTATTGTCCTGCTTTCCTCTTTGTCTTTACCTCCTGCAGACGCAATCTTGTCCTCGTCGGGTTCTTCTTGTGAGATGGGCATTTCTGTCCACACCGCACTGCCACCGCCTTCGGGAGAGGGAAGTATTAGAACAGCCAAAGGAGAGAGAGATGATGGCTCCCCTGCCACTCTATGCTAGCAAAATCTCCCCCTCTTTACCACCTTTAAGGGTGGCTTCAGCCCCGAATCCAAAGGATCCAGAGTGCTCCAGGCAGTGAGTGTCACAGAATACAAAACTAGTGCACGATCACAGGATTTCGGTCCTGTCGCTGAAGAGACCGCAAACCTCAAGCAGTGTTGTCAATATTTGAGGGACTGCCACAAAAGAGGAAAGGGGTCAAACCTATTTTCATAAAGGCCACCTGTCGGCCAGACAAGGAATAAAGGATGGAAACTGCAAACAAGGAGAAATTCAATCTAGAAATAAGGAAGGAAACTTTCTACAGTGAGAAACATCAAGCAATGGACAACAGCTTGCCCTTGGAAGTTTGTGGGAGCTTCAACACTGGAGTCTTTCAAGAAAAGATTTGGACTGACGCATTTTGTCAGAAATCGGTGTAGAGTTCACCCTTGGTGTGGGGGTTTGGAGCTAAATGAACCTACTAAGGTCCCTGTCCAGACTTTGTTAATCTAACCTGCACACACCCAAGGCTCATGTAGTTTATAATGGTCTATAAGTTACTTCTTTCAGTGGAGTTGTAACTTTGAAGTCAGGAAAAATGGGTAAGGTTCAGGCCAGGGTTCTGACACGATTAACTGGAGAAACCGGTAGCCAGAAATTCTTGAGTAGTTCGGAGAGCCAGCAAATGCCACCTGACTGACCTTTTGCCTCATCTATTTCTTTATGCTTCGACGTCCCAGCTCGCAGTTGGCTTTGGTTCTTCTTTTCGCTTCCCTGCACAAGGAGAATGGAGCTGGAAAGCAGGTTAGTGGGGTGGGGAGGGAATGGGATTTTGCAGTATCCTTCCTCTGCCACACCCACCAAGCCATGTCCACCAAGCCCACAGAACCGATGGTAAAATTTTTTGAATCCCACCACTGCTTTGAATGATTGCTTAACGAACTGTTGTAAGTTAAGGACAACCTGTATTGTGTAGCTTTCCAGGCCTAGCTCTCCCCTGACATTGCACATGAAGGATGCCTTTCTAATTGCAAGGTATTTGTTTAAAGGTGGGCCAAGAGAGGTCTGCAGAGGAGCTTAGGTTAGGGATGGCGAACCTTTTAGTGTCAAAAACTCAGACAATGCCTCACTTGACTCTGCTACCCTATCCAGAGAGACAATTCTTTACATATTTAATTGTTTAAAAAGAATTCTGTCAATCATATGTGTGGTTCTCGGGACCTATTCCACATTGCTTATTTTCAGGTGGTGTTCTCTTTCGGAAGGGTCCTTGGTGCTCTCTGAGCTTGCTTGTTTTCTTGAAAACTCCTGTGGAGATTCTCAATCATCCAGGTCATGGTTGCTTTTTGAGGAAGCAACTGGACTTTCTTGTTTTTTGCTTTTGAAGACATTTTACTTCTCATCCCAGAAGCTTCTTTGGGTCTGACTGGATGGTGGGGGATGGAAAGATTTATATTCTTTGCAGACAGCTGGTCATTTGCATCCTTTTGGTTTTCTTGCAGATGTTTCATTACCCAAACTAGGTAACATCATCAGTGCTTGCAAACCCCACTTCTAGGATGCCCATCCCTCCATCCTGCTAGTTCTGATAATGTTACTAGTTTGAGTAATGAAACGTCTGTAAGAAAACAAGCAAGCTCAAAGAGCATCTAGGACAGAAATGATATTCAGCCAGTTCTGACAGGTTCTGGAGAACTGGAAGCAGAAATTTTGAGTAGTTCAGACAACCGGCAAATACCACCTTTGATTGGCCCCACCCCCATCTATTCTCTGCCTTCCGAGTCCCAGCTGATTGGCTGGGTCTTCTTTTGTTTCCCTGCACAGGAGAATGGAACTGGAAAGCAGGTTAGTGGGGTGGGGAGGGAATGGGATTTTCAGTCTCCTTCCCCTGCCATGCCCACCAAGCCAAGCCACACCCACCAAGCCATGCCCACAGAACAGGTAGTAAATTTTTTTGAATCCCACCACTGACCAAGGACCCCTCATTTCAATCCTGATCTACAAATATTATCCTTTATTGTTCTCTTTCTGTCGACAGTTCCCTGTGGCTTAGCTGAGGCAGCTCTGGATCACACAAGATCTTGAGGCATGTATTCATGAAGCGGTTTTGGACAATGCTGTCTCACGGCCTCTGCAGCCTGCAAAAACCACAAAAATCATGCCCTGTTCTTGCATGTTTTGGGGAGGCTTTGGCAGCCATGGGAGAACATATGGCATTCTCACATGACCTCTGCAGCCTCTGAAAGCTGTTTGAGGATAGGACATTCTTCTGAAAATAGTTGTCACATGTTGGTGAATGCTGGTATGTCACCCAAAACATTGTGATGTGTCACCCTTGACATGTGTTATACGTTTGTTTCATACTTCAGCTACAGGATAAGAATGACTTAAGGGCAACATCTTGAACATATGGGATATAAAAATTATTACTGCAATATATTTGTGCTGAATTGTCCTATGCATGAATTTTTGAAAGAAAATTTGCTTTGATTCAATGAAATTTATGGTCAGGAAAGTAGTTTAGGAAGACATCTTATGCTTTTCTGCATATGTTGGTGGATGAGAAAAATCACAACAGACATTTCTTAATTCAACTGGAACATATATGGGGTGGGGGAGGTATAGAGGATGATTGTAATTGTGTTTTCCTGCTTGTAATCCTCACTTAAATCATTGGCTAAGCAGCTTAAAGTTTTGACATAATGTTTCTGATGACAAAATCATTAACCAGCAATCCAATCTTAACAATCTGCTTTAGCTGTGGGAGGAAACATTCTGATTTGCACCATTATAGCATCATGATTCTACAGATGTTCCAGTTGGTAGAAAGCTGTGACTTCTGGAATTACAGGTCCAGCACATTTGGAAGGGACAAAAACAGGATAGATGTGTTATGTTTACTAAGCTGGTAGGAATAGCTAACACCGAAGAAGATAGGCTCAAGATCCAGATGGATCTTGACAGACTAGAACACTGGGCCGTATCTAACAAAATGAAATTCAA